>JBAKBP010013342.1:0-63453 GCA_037953745.1 Lithodes maja
CTGGTTCTGGGAGGAGGGGGGGTAAAACCATATTTTGGACCTAAATTCATAATTATTGCATAAATTCAAAAAATCTTTTTTGACTGATGTTCGCATTCACGCAACAAATGTTCGTGTGAAATTTGGTGAAAATCCGTCCAACGGTCTAGGAGGAGTTCCGAGACAGACGGACAACGACGACAACGACGACGACGACGACGACAGACATTTTTTTTTTGTGGTACCCACTATACGGGGGGCGATACCAAACTCTGCTTACGCAGAGTTGATAAACTAGATGTGCCGTTTTGGCCAAAATCAAAACGGCATACCCAACTCTGCGATGGGTCACCATCATCACTATTAATCACTATCACCATTACTATCATCAGCACTACTACTATTATAGTCATCACTACTACTCTTGCCATCATCACTACTACTCTCATCATCACTACTACTGTCATCATCACTATAACTTTCACCATCATCACTACTACTCACCATCATCACTACTACTGTCACCATCATCACTACTGTCATCATTATCACTACAACTATCATCATTACTTGTCACCATCATCACTACTATATTGACCATCATCACTACTACTAGTAGTCACCATCATATCTACTACTGTCATCATCATCACTACCGTCATCATCATCAATGCAACTACCACCATCATCACTACTATTATAACCATCATCACTACTATCACCATCAATCCCACTATTACTACCATCACTTTTAATGTCAACTAAACTAACTTAACCTAGCAAATGCGGAGGGAGATGTTTTCCCCCACAGAATGATGGCGTTCTGTGTGTGTGCCCCTACAGGGCACACACACACAGAACACCATCATCATTGCTGGGGAGGGGGGATCCGGGAGGGGGGGTGGATAAAACTATATTTTGGATCTAAAATCATAGCTATTGCATAAATTCAAAAAATCTTTTTTCACTGATGTTCGCATTCACCCAACAAATGTTAGTGTGAAATTTGGTGAAAATCCGTCCAACAGTCTAGGAGGAGTTTCGGGACAGACGGACGACGACAATGACAGATTTTTTTTCCGGTGGTACCCACTATACGGGGGGGCGATACCAAACTCTGCTTACGTAGAGTTGATAATAATAAAGTAGACGGGCCGTTTTGCCCAAAATCAAAACGGCATACCCAACTCTGCGATGGGTTACCATCATCACTACTAAAACCATCAATCACCATCATCACTACTACTTCCTTCATCACTACAACTGCCACAATCATCACAACTACTGTCATCATCTCCATTACTATGATAATCATCACTACTACAATTACAATCATCACTACTACTCTCACCATCATCACTACTACTGTCACCATTGTCACAACCATCTTAATTACTACTACCATTGATACTACAACTATCAACCATCATTACTACTATCATCACCACCATCTTACAATCATCATTACTACTGTTAACATCATCACTACTACTATTACCATTATCATTACTACTGTCACAAGTATTACCATCATGTATCCTACTGTAACCATCATCACCATTACTATGATCTTCATCATCACAACTATTGTCATCATCACTACAACTTTCACCATCATCACTAATACTCACACCATCGTCACTACCATCATCACTACTGTCATTATTATCAATACAACTATCATTACTTGTTACCATCACCATCATCACTACTATTATGACCATCATAACTACTACTAGTATTGTCACCATCATATCTACTACTGTCATCATCACTACTGTCAACATAATTAGTACAACTACAACCATCATCATCACTATTATCACCATCATCACTACTATCACCATCAATCCCACTATTACTACCAACACTTCTAATGCCAACTAAACTAACTTAACCTAGCAAATGCATAGCGAGATGTTTTCGCCCCCAGAACGCATTCATTGCTGGGGGGGGGGGGGGTAAAACCATATTTTGGACCTAAAATCATTTTAACTATTGCATAAATTCAAAAAATCTTTTTTGACTGGCGTTCGCATTCACGCAACAAATGTTTGTGTGAAAATTGGTGAAAATCCGTCCAACGGTCTAGGAGGAGTTTCGAGACAGACGGATGACAACGACGACGACGACAGACATTTTTCCAGTGGTACCCACTATACGGGGGGGGGGGGGGCGATACCAAACTCTGCTTACGCAGAGTTGATAAAGTAGACGTGCTGTTTTGCCCAAAATCAAAACGGCATACCCAACTCTGCGATGTGTTACCATCATCACTACAAATACCATCATCAATCACAATCACCATCATCACTACTACTTTAACCATCATCATTACTACTGTCACAAGTATTACCATCATGTATCCTACTGTCACCATCATCACTATTACTGCCATCATCACCATTACTATGATCTTCATCATCACAACTATTGTCATCATCACTACAACTTTCACTATCATCACTACTACTCACTATCATCACTACTACTCACCATCATCACTAATACTCACACCATCGGCACTACATCATATCTACTACTGTCATCATCATCACTACTGTCATCATCATCAATACAACTACAACCATCATCCCTACTATTATCACCATCATCACTACTATCACCATCATTCCCACTATTACTACCATCACTTCTAATGCCAACTAAACTAACTTAACCTAGCAAATACGTAGCGAGATGTTTTTGCCCCCAGAACGAATGCGTTCTTAGTGTGTGAGCCCCTTCGGGGCTCACACACTAAGAATGCCATCATTGCTGGATGGGGGGGGGGGTACCAAACTCTGCTTACGCACAGTTGATAGTAGTAACAATATTTTTTTCTCTGCATAATATAATCATATTATATCCAGAAATTACTGAAGACAGGCAGCCTTTTATACTGAGAGGATTATTGAGAATCTCCTTCTTATTGTTATATTTAGCTTACCTACTGTATATAAAGTAGACGTGACGTTTTGCCCAAAATCAAAACGGCATACCCAACTCTGCGATGGGTTACCATCATCACTAATATTACCACCATTATCACTACTACTATCATCATCACCATTACTATCATCATCACTACTACTATTACAATAATCACTAATACTGTCACTATTGTCACTACCATCACTACTCTCATCATTATCACTACAACTATCACCATAATCATTATCACCATCATCTTACAATCATCATTACTTGTCACCATCATCACTACTATTATGACCATCATCACTACTACTAGTACTATAACCATCATATCTACTAGTCATAATCATCACTACCATTGTCATTACTACTGTCATCATCCTCACTACAACTACAACCATCATCACTACTATCACCATCAATCTCACTATTACTACCATCACTTCTATTGTCAACTAAACTAACTTAACCTAGCAAATAAGGAGCGAGATGTTTTCGCCCCCAGAACGATGGCGTAGACGTGCCGTTTTGCCCAAAATAAAAACGGCATACCCAACTCTGCGATGGGTCACCATCATCACTACTAATCACTATCATACTATCATCAGCGCTACTACTCCTACCATCATCACTACTACTCTTACCATCACTACTACTCTCATCGTCACTACTACTGTCATCATCACTACAACTTTCACCATCATCACTACTACTCACCATCATCACTACTACTGTCACCAGCATCACTACCATCATCACTACTGTCATTATTATTACTACAACCATTATCATTACTATTATGACCATAATAACTACTACTAGTACTGTCACCATCATAATTATCTATTACTGTCATCATCATCACTACTGTCATCATCATCAATAAAACTACAACCATCATCACTACTATTATCAACATCATCACTACTATCACCATCAATCCCACTATTACTTCCATCACATCTAATATCAATTAAACTAACTTAACCTGGCAAATGAGGAGCGAGATGTTTTCGCCCCCAGAACGATGCGTTCTGTGTGTGTAGGGGCACACACACACAGAACGCCATCACCATAGCTGGGAAGGGTGGGGGGGGGGGGGGGGGGGTAAACCCATATTTTGGATCTAAAATCATAACTATTGCACACATTAGACAAATCTTTTTTGACTGACATTCGCATTCACCCAACAAATGTTTGTGTGAAATTTGGTGAAAATCCGTCCAACGGTCAAGGAGGAGTTTCGGGACAGACGGACGACAACGACAGATATTCTTTTCCGGTGGTACCCACTATAAGGGGGGGCGATACCAAACTCTGCTTACGCAGAGTTGATAAAACAAGCTGAGAATGAAATAACACATTTCAATATTCTCCAAATGAAAGTGAACAAAATTTAATATTAGTGAAATGCTTACGTAGTAAGAGTACTCATGAGCTGTAGCCCTCCAACTGAGAAAAAAATATATAGACACTGTATATTATATATTTATATATATATACATATATATATATATATATATATAGATGAGAGAGTTAAAAAAAAAAAAAAAAAAAATGTTCTGTGGCCGTGATGCGAACCCAGTGTTTTATTTTTCAAAGTGAATCTAAGTTCTGATGAAACTAATATTACTGTTCTTAATATAATTGTGATATATCTAGTATTAGGAAACACATTTCATCTACTGTATTATCTAATATAAATATACTACTGTAAATATATTCGCAGGCTGAATATGGGCTAATATACATGTATAAATTATTTGTTTTTATATAGGAACCATTACAAATTCATTTCATGTAATAGGACTAATATATATGTATAAATGACTAAAATGTAAATATAAATAATTAAAAATACATTTCCTGTAATAGGACTAGTTATTCTACTGAAAAACAGTGTTTGAAGTTTGCGAGGCTTTTTCTCAACATGAAAAAGTCAAAAAAATCCAACTCGAAAACACTCATAATCGAAAAACAACTAGTCATACAGTAATGATTCATATACCATTGGAAAGCCCATAAAACAACTCTATAAATTTATCAAGGGGAATTATTTTAGCCACCCCCATTCATGCACAGCACATCTTCAAAGTTGCAAAACAAGTGAACAAATTTCAACCTAAAAATATGTAGGCTAAAAATAAAACTAGATGAGATATACAAAAAATGGTTGGTGTAATTGTAGAAACACCTTTTGTGAGTTGATTGAACACAAACAGAAAGACAATACACTAGATTCTTGAGTAATAAATGATTGTAGTGTGTAATTTTGTCTAATATTGACCCTAATATTTGACATATATAAAAAACTATAAAACCAATTTTCAATCTGATGGTACCAAACATTAGCTCTCACAGTCCTCTAAACGTATGCTAAATTTCATTTAAATCAGAAGAAGTTCACCGACACCCTAAGAGTAAATACCGGAATGGCTTGGTAATAGTTCAGCACCACTGGTGCTGCACCAGAAGGAACAAAGATGGCGGCCAAATGTTAATGAATGGCTTGGTAATAGTTCAGCACCAGAAGGAACAAAGATGGCGGCCAAATGTTAATGAATGGCTTGGTAATAGTTCAGCACCAGAAGGAACAAAGATGGTGGCCAAATGTTAATGAATATCTTGGTAATAGTTTAGCACCAGAAGGAACAAAGATGGTGGCCAAATGTTAATGAATATCTTGGTAATAGTTCAGCACCAGAAGGAACAAAGATGGTGGCCAAATGTTAATGAATATCTTGGTAATAGTTTAGCACCAGAAGGAACAAAGATGGTGGCCAAATGTTAATGAATATCTTGGTAATAGTTCAGCACCAGAAGGAACAAAGATGGCGGCCAAATGTTAATGAATGGCTTGGTAATAGTTCAGCATCAGTAGGAACTAAGATGGCGGCCACATTTTAAGGCATCAGTACACTGATTTATGAAGCTATATTACCTGAAAGGAATTGTAGTAGATTCCTGGGATAAGAAGGAACAGCAATACTGCTTTTATAGAGCAGTACAAGATACTGCTTGTGTGTCACTGTGTGGAGTGCTTGGTGTCATTATCATAATAGCTAGAGTTTAAATGTATAGGAATAGGTGAGGTAGTTAACAAATAATTTAGTGAAGTACATAAATCAGACATGTGCATATATACACTGTATTAATAAATATTAAAACACTTGTTTGTTCAGACATTAGTTTAAGCATACCCCATATAAATATTATATGTATAATGTACTGATAGGTATGGGTTTGTGAGATATTTATTGATGTTTAAAAACAAATCCAACTTTAAGCAGACAACACGTATCTCACTTACACTCTGGCAAATTAAACATATTTTTTATTTTACACTTGTAGTTGATATCATTATTGTATTTATGTTTGAATATATATTAAACTCACACATTGTAAGCCGAGTTTACCATTTTCATATTTACTTTTCTCATATTCATCCTCTAAATTTTAAAGTGTGTATGTTCAGCTCCTCGGGTTGTCATTCTTTATATATACCGTTTAATATAAGTATCATTATTAATATTATTTTATTATTAGTATTATTAGTATTATTATTATTGTAGTATATGATTTATACCCTGGTGGTAAGGGAATAGAATATACCCCACGTACCTCCTGCATGTCATAAGAGGCGACTAAAGAGGTTAGCTCGGAGGGCTTGCGACACTCCACCCATGAACAAATTCTAAAGCAATGAATAACGAACAAACGGCCTTGGAACCGGATGGACCTCATGTTGACGAACTTTGACCGACCATGGACAGTCTAAGGATTGCGACATGGAATGTAAGAGGCATGAATGACAACACAAAAGAGAGAGAGGTCCTGGAAGTGTTAGTGAAGGTAAGGCTGGATATATGCGGAATGATTGAGACCAAATGAAGGGGTACATGTGTGGGAGAGTGGGAGTGTGGAATGAGTGTATGTGCTGAAGTGAGTGAAGGAGCGAAAAAAAGGCGTATGTTTGTTTGTAATTAACAAATGGAAGGAGCATGTAAGACATGGTTCTGTGGGTGCAAGGATTATGTGGGTGAGAATAAAAGTAGGAATACAAACGTGGGTGGTTGTGTGTGTGTATGCTCCGACAGAGGCTGAATATGTAAGAGAGAAAGAGGAGTGCTGGGTGAATGTTGAGGCGTGCCTGGGTAAGCTTGGCAAGAGCGAAACAAAAATTCTGATTGGGGATATGAATGGGAAGGTGGGTGATAGTAAAGTTGATGGAGTGGTGGGAGGATGTGGTGTACCATCAGAAGTGAATGGAAATAGTAGTGCAGTTGTGGACGTATGTGTGGGGAGGAGGCTGTGAATAGCCAACACCTTCTTCCGACACAGAATGATACACAGGTACACATGGAAAGTGGTGTGGAGGAGCAAGGGTGGGACAGTGGAAGAACGAAAGGAATTATAATTATAGGCTATGCGTGGATGAACGAATGAAGAATTATGTACAGGATGCTATGGTGTATAGAGGAGTATTGGGGGGGGGGTCTGTTTGACCACTATAATAATAGTAGCTAAAATTAGGATACAAAAGAAGTGGCTAAAGAGAGCTGGAGGGAGGCGAGATGAAGGTGGAGTGGCAAAGAGGGTGGAGAGGTTGCAGGAGGAGGAGATCAGGGAAGAGTTCAAAAGAGCAGGAGAGAGATAACTAGGTAGGTTTGACCGGGTGGTATGGAGGAAGTGGAGGAGGTGAGCAAAGTGTTTAAGGAAGACATATGTGCAGCATGTGAGGAGATGTGTGGTGTAAGGAGAAGAGAGAGGTTAGTGAAGGGTACAACGTGGTGGACTGAAGAGGTAAAAATAGCTGTTGAAGATAAGAAGAAAGGCATCGAAAGTGTTTGGGTAGTAGAGGGACAGAAAAGAGCGAGGTACATGGAGAAAAAGAAAGTGGGAAAGAGAGTAGTGAAGGAAAGTAAGAGAAGAGCAGATAAGGAATTTGGAAGGAATCTAAGTGTAAAATGGAGGGAGTGTAAAACACTTCTGGAAAGAGATCATGAAAGTTAGGGAGGGTAGCAAGAGAAATAGTAGGGATGTGAAAGATAAGAATGGGCGACTGATAGCCAAAAAGCAAGAGAGAGTCGAAAGAAGGAGGGAATACTTCAACGAATTGCTAAATGTAAGGAATGAAGCACCAGCAAACATAGTTTTATGGGGTTTGGGAGGGAGAAGAAGAGAAGTAGGGGAGGAGGAGGTGGGGATCAGGTCAGAAGTGTGTGAAGCCATGAATAGAGTGAAGATGGGGAAAACATCAGGCATAGATGGAGTGTGTGGGGAAATGATGAGGTATGGTGATGAGATAGTGATTGATTGGGTATGGAAAATGTGTAAACTAGCATGGGAAAAGGGGAATGCACCTGATGACTGGAAGACAGGCATAATAGTCCCCCTGTATAAGGGTAAAGGGAATGGAGGAGTGTGTGGTAACCACCGTGGAATGTGCCTTTTAAGCGTAGTAGGGAAGGTGTACAGTAGAGTAGTGATTGAGAGAGTCAGAGCGAGAACGGAACAATGGATAGGTGACGAGCAGGGCGGGTTTAGGAAGAGAAGAGGATGTATAGATTTTTGCCCTGAAATGTGTTGTGGAGAGATATCTGGAGAAGGGACATAAGTTGCATGCTGCCTTTATTGACTTGGTGAAGGCCTATGACAGAGTTGATAGAGAAGGTATGTGAACAATTCTGAGAATATACGAAGTAGACGGCAAGTTGCCGAAAGCAGTGAAGAACATAATTATATGAGGGTGCAAAGGTGCCTGTACATGTGGAGAATGAGCAGAGCGAGTTCTTTGATCTGAATGTTGGGTTAAAGTAAGGGTGTTTGGCGTCCCCATGGTTGTTCAACATATACTGTATATACTGTATATATATATATATATATATATATATATATATATATATATATATATACTGTATATATATATATATATATATTTATATATTTATATATATTTACCCCGGTATATATATATATTTATATATTTATATATATTTACCCCGGTATATATTTATATATATATATATATATATATATATATATATGGAGTCATGAAAGAAATACAAAGAAGAGCATTGGATGTTGGTGTACCTCTGATAAGGGAAGGAAACGAGTGGAAGTTGCCTGTACTGCTGTTTGCTGATGATACAGTTCTGATGAGCTATAGTGAATGGGAGTTGCAGGGGCTGGTAAATATGTTTGAAACAGTGTGTGAAAAAACAGAATTTGAAGGTAAATACAGGGAAGAGCAAAGTTATGGTTTTTGAAAAGGGTACAGGCACAGAGTGTGAGGTGAGGTTGAACGGTCAGGCAATGGAGAATGTCAGCTCATTTAAGTACTGTATTTGGGCTGTGTGTTGAGTAAGGATGGGAGTATGGATGAAGAAGTATTGGAGAGGGTGCAATAGGGAAAAGGGTTGTATGAACGGTGAAAGCAGTACCAAGAAATAGGGTGGTCAGCATGGAAGTAAAGAAGTTCTTGCATGCCATCGTGGTAATCCCAACATTGACTTACGAGAGCGAAGCATGGACGTTGGTGAAGAGACTCAAACCAAAAGTGAGAGGGGTGGAAATGAGTTGCTTGAGAAGTGCATGCAGAGTTACCTCCTCATCAGCAGGAACTCGCGTAAGGAGGCCATAAAGCACCTATCTTCGGAACTGTCTACTATCTCAAATTGGGGCAGAGAAAACTTTGTTACTTTCAATGATTCCAAAACTCAATATTCACATTTGTCTACTTGTTGCCCTCTTCCAGAAAACTATGACTTACTCTTCAACAACATACAAATTAACCCTTCATCAATTAATTTTCTTGGGGTCTCTTTTTCTTCTGCTCCCTCTTTGAAATATCATATTATCACTATTGCTAAAACAGCTTCTCAGAAGCTGAGTGCTCAACCGCCTCCAGGGGTTCTTTACCCCTGAGCATCTTCTTGTACTGTACAGGGGCACAGGCGCCCATGTATTGAGTATTGTTCACATGTGTGGGGAGGACCCTCTCACACAGGACTTCTAGACAATGTAGAAAGGAAAGCCCCCTCCATCTCATTAACTCACACCCACTTACCACTTTTCTGAAGTCTCTCTCTCTTCGCTGCAATGTTCCTCAAAGCACTCTCAATGTATACCATCCCCTCTTCGTAGAGCATATAGCACCCATCTTGCAACACAATCCCACCCCTACTCTGTGCAACTCTCCAACCCAAGAGTTAAACGTTATTCTCAATCTTATTTTAATTCTACAGCTAAGCTCTGGAACTCTCCCATAATCATTCTTTCCCTCTTCCTATGATTTCTTATGACTCTCTCTCTCTCTCTCTTTATATATATATATATATATATATATATATATATATATATATATATATATATATATATATATATACTGTATATACAGTATATATATATATATATATTTATATATATATATACCAGTATATATATATATATATATATATATATATATATATATATATATATATATATATATATATATATATATATATACTGTATATATCATTGTTATGCCGGGTTGTAATCCAACAGGCTTCAGTATTATCTATGTTCAATCCGAATTTAGGATATTTAGATTTGGAATATTCCTCAACAGGAACACATCGAGCACAGTGCATATGATAATAGTAAACTCAATCAGGCAACAATAAACACAATAAATACACAAGGTAATTTACACTCTTATTTATTAACAAATATATATAAGTTATATGCACACTAGACTCGACTGTTATATGGAAAACAGGGAGCAAGTAATAAATATAGTGGAGAGAGTTAATAATCTTAATCTCAAATGGAGTACTATAATTAATTATATGACAATCAAGGAAGGACAAATACGCATAGGATACAGATACATATATAAATATAATAATCACCTTGATAATAATATGTATGGGAGTCAAGTGTCTAACGTGAAGTATTCTGAAATACTACCCAAGACAGTGGAACGTATAGTTCACTGCGCGGAGTGAGTGCGTGGCGTGGGGGGAAAAAACTAGGCCGCACACAGGTAAAAGATCAAATGTACTGCTTGGGGGTATAGCTAGGATAGACTGTGTTCATGGAAAATAGTAATATGAATGAATGTGATGTTATTTTAAAGGTTTAATATAAGTGGATAATTCAAGTCTAAAAGGGAAGACAAACTAAATTGAAGTTGACCCTCTAAGAATAAATGTGAATAATCTCTCTAATACGACACGAAAAATACTTCGATCAGATATGAAATCAAATCATATGAATGACGGAACTCCGATGCACTAAGAATTAACGTGACTGAAGGTAAATGGACAATCCGAAATAATAGGGCTGGAATATATTAACTGAGTAATTTAGTGGCGCAGATATAAGTAGCGCGAATAAATAGCTTAAATAGAATAGCTATATGAAATGGCGTACATGACAAAGTTGTACTAATTAAATACGAAAACTTGGCATAAAAGGAGCTTGGAATAAATTAACAAATTCCTATTTTAAAACGCAGAACTATTGTAGCGTTATATTATAACCTTGAAATGGTTATAATAAATAATTACTAAATCAAGTAATCAAGGATACATTAATAGTCAAAACGTAGGCTAACTAGACATATGAATATACAAACGGGATTCCTAGATACGTGTGGAAAGAATTATATGATCCAAATACGTATATTATTAGATTACTCACAAGAATTAATAACATAGAACTTGTCAACGAATAAATCCTAATTCAACGAAAAGGGGTCTTGACTCACAATAGAGGAGGTAATTGATAAAGTTCTCTGGATAGTAATTAAGTAGATAAAATAATCTTAAAATTGGGCGTAGGTTCTAGGTAAATAGAAGATTTAAGAAGGGAATAAATTCACGTTATACACTTTGACTTCAACTTCGTTACACACAGAATAAAGGACACATAACAGGAAAATCTGCGAATATTCCGGCTAAGTAACACTAATAAAAGTATGAAGATGAAGCATCTGGGTAAATTGGTTTAAGAGGTAGACCTCGCATGAGATGGAGAGATGTTGTAATAAAAGGGTTGGAAGATAGAGAGATGACTGAAGAACAGGCAAGAGAAGTGGTAATACATTGGAATGAATGGAGAATGTTTGTGAATAGATGAGTGATAATGCGGTCGTTTGGGAGAGGGGGTTGGGCGCCAGTTGGACTAGATAATAAGTTCGTCAGGCGTCTGGCTTGGGGAACTGGTGTATGTTATGAAGGACCATGCGTGGAAGTAAGGTGGACGGGCATTGTACTGCAGTTTAGTGCTGGAGGCCCCTAGTGATCCTTGGTCTCTGAGTCTTCTTCTGGCCAACCTAGATGAAGGTGAGTTTTAGTCGGAAGTGTGAACCACAGCTGTAACTGTAGGTTCTATATAATAAAGGTTAGTGACCCTATAGAGATCGGTCAACCTCCACCATCTTGGTGCCACTGGTGACATTTTCCTTTCTGTACTCTTAAATATCTCCAGACCCAAGATACAATATTCAGGAATATTGTTACAGGATATACAGTTTGGTCTTTGGATATATATTCTACATGTTAAAAAAATAACATAAAACCTGCATGTTAGATAATGGATGCACCAAAATGGCGTCCAAAGAAACACATGTCCACTCTCTCTTACTGCAGGATCTCTATTGTATTTTATGTATGATGGTGCTGCGGACATTATTATAATATGGTTAACATTATAACATGTTATTGACCTTAAAGTGTAAACCAATCAAAGGGGTAATGTTAATCTCAAATGGCACCATTATCTCCCAGAGGTACTTCGTAAACCAAATACATTCTTCTATTGTTAGCCATATTAAGAGTACGAAGCAAGTGGTGGTATTGGAGGTGTAAAATAAGATCACAGTTAGAGGGGCACTTGGTACAGCACATACGTACGCCTCATAGGCCAAATTAATGATCTTCGGAATCCTGGTTCCAGGAAATTATCCAAATATCCTTCTAAATCGAATCACTTCTTCCTAGGCGCATATTCTATGTGCCCACCAAATGTCGTGATAATCGGTTCATAACTTTGTGAGCCTTTTAGTTTACAAATAGACAAACGGAAGTAAAAACATAACGTCCGTCCAACTTCGTTGGCGGAAGTAAAAAATTACCTATTGACTGCCAACATAAAGAAAGACAAACATCATTGTATTATAAATGGTACCAGATGGTGCCGGAAACGCTCACGTGTCCACACACCTATATACACACAAACACACACACACACACACACACTCTCTCTCTCTCTGTTAATACGTATAGCCGACCAAAACAGCTGTTCATTGCACTGACGTCATTCACTGCTTTAAGTGGCTAAGTTCTTATTTACATAATTTGGAAGGCATGTTGTGTAAGATTGGTATATACTGTACTGTATATAATATATATATATATATATATATATATATATATATATTATTTGTGTGTGTGTGTTTGTGTGTGTGTGTGTGTGTGTGTGTGTGTGTGTGTGTATGTGTGGGTGTGGACTGGGTGGGGGTAAAACACAAGGAAGAGCTTTGATTCTATATTCTCTAACGTTTAGGGCTATGTACCCATCTTTAGAAAGACTGACAAACCAAGTGTGTTAGTTACTTAAAATAAGACTTCAGAGGCTACCAACCCCTTTGGATTATTAAGCCAGCACACTGTATTTCAAGAGTAGCGCCAAGACTGGAGCCCCTTTCCGAGAACTCCAGTCCCTTGACAAAACAAGACGGTCACAAATATATATACATCTATCTATCTATCTATTGCCTGACGCCGTGATCCCCGAAGGGGTGGCCACGAACGAACCGCCCCCATGCACCTCTGTCCCCAGTCAGTCGACGCCCCTCCCCCCAACCAGCACCGCCTTCATTCATGTAGTTCCTCACTCCATCCTTCCACCTCATATTCGGTCTACCTCTCCCCCTCTGTCCCTCCACCTCGCTCTCGTACACCCTCTTAGTCATTCTCTCGCTTTCCATACGTTCCATATGGCCGAACCATCTCAAGTTGTTCCTTTTCACACTTTCCAGCACATCTACCTCCACACCACACCTCCTTCTTACTTCCTCATTAGTCTGTCTATCCCTCCATGTAATTCCGCACGCACTCCTTAAGTAATTCATTTCCACTGCTCTCACTCTTGGTCTGAGTCTCTCAACCAACGTCCATGCTTCGCTTCCGTAAGTCAGTGTCGGGATTACCACACTGTCATGCAAGGACTTCTTCACTTCCATACTGACCACCCTATTTCTTGTTACTGCTTTTAGCGTTCCTACAACCCTCTTCCCCTGTTGTACCCTCTCCCGCACCTCTTCATCCATAGTCCATCTTTACTCAACACACTGCCCAGATACTTAAAAGAGTTGACGATATATATATATCAAGAGTGAAAATCCTACTTGGCACCTCAGAATATTACTGCCTTTTGGTAGGGGGTTATTTTAATGTTTACCTTTCCCGGGTTGACCTCTCACTTGTCTTTATTCCTACTTAAGGACGAAAATAGCAGCTCGTTGATGCCCCTTTCCCACTTATGCGACTTCATACGATTTTCATCACCGACACCCATAAATTGGCACATTCGTGACATGTCGCACAGCAATCGTATACCCTCTCATAATAATCGTATGCCTCGCAAGGCCTTGCAAGGGCCCTCGCGGGTCATCGCAAATGTTCGGTTTGTTCAAAATTTTGGACGAGGACTCACGAGGGATCGTAGCCCCCGCAAGCATCGTCGAGCATCGCAGAGGGATCTGCGAGGCCCTCTGAGACCATCGGCGACATCGGCGAGACATCGCGGATGGTTTCGCACAAAAAAACCTTTGCAACGCTGCACGGATGCTCTCAGATGCTCTGCTCGCCGATGCTCTCAGATGTTCCGAGAACATCGACGATGCCAAATAGCACCTTCGGCGAGGTGGGTAAAAACAAATGATTAGGCCTATACTGAACCTGTCAACCCTTTTTTCTATGCACCTCTTGGGGGGTTCACCTGTTTTTTTTTTCTCTTTCTCTCCTTTTCTCTTTCTCTGGTTTGTATCCATTCAGCCCCATTCAGCCAACTGGTTTAAGACGTTTATCCCCATCCAAGTATCGATATCTTCCTGGCAAGCGATAGCGAACCAGCATTATATGGAGAAATCCGGCTTTGCCGGAGAAAATTTTCTATCGAAAAATTTACAAATTTAGCTTGCTCTCAGCAATTTGTTTTATATATGTTGGCTCGCTACCGCTCACCAGGAAAATATTGAAACTTGGATGGGGGTAAACGTCTTAAAACAGTAGGCTGAACGGGGCCGAACGGAGACAAGGCAAAGAGAGAGGGAGAGGAAGAGAAAAAAAAACGAGAGAGGGAGAGAAAAAGAAAACAAAAAAAAGCCGAGGTGTGCTCATAAGCCGTAACGCAAACATTGAGCCCACCTCGCTGTTTTTGTTTTCTCTTTCTCTCCCTCTCTCCTCGTTTTTGTTTTCTCTTTCTCTCCATCTCTCTGCCCTGTATCCGTTCGGCCCCGTTCAGCCTACAGTTTTAAGACGTTTACCCCCATCCAAGTTTCAATATTTTCCTGGTGAATGGTAGCGAGCCAACATATATATATTTTCGTTTTGAGAGTAAGCTAGATTTGTACATTTTTCAATAGAAAAATTTCTCCCGCAAAGCCGGATTTCTCCATATAATGCCGGTTCGGCCGGGGCACTTTTCTGCTTATAAATGCACAACTTTATCCCCAAGGAGGTTCTTGTTTTTTTGTTTTCCGAGCTTGTTGGAGGTCTAGGGGGAAATACAACATAATAAGGAATTAAATAATAAATATTATTTATTATCAAATATATTGATTTCCCATGGAATGATTTCTGCTTCCATGGCCGAGGACCCTCGGAGAGTGCTGAACGCATTACCGAGGTAATCCTATCGGGCATGGAAGCATACATTCCATTCTCTTTCTCTCAGACTAATGCTAAAAAATCTTGGTTTACTCACGCCTGTTCTACTGCTGTCCGCAATAAGGAGGAAGCATTCAAACGGTACCGACGCCTTAACACTCAAGACTCTCATTCTTC
Organism: Lithodes maja; assembly: GCA_037953745.1. Classification (NCBI taxonomy): domain Eukaryota; kingdom Metazoa; phylum Arthropoda; class Malacostraca; order Decapoda; family Lithodidae; genus Lithodes; species Lithodes maja. The sequence continues at coordinate 15,975 of JBAKBP010013342.1, forward strand.
ATATGTTTCTGCCCGGAATCAAGCCAAATCTGTTCTTCGACTTGCCAAACACTCTTTCATCAATAATAAATGCACTGAACTATCCAACTCTAGCTCTTCCCAAGCTTTCTGGCATCTAGCCAAAAACCTCTCCAACAATTTCTCTTCCTCGTCTTTCCCTCCTCTTTCCCACTCTGATGGCACAACCATCACTTCTTCCTCTGACAAAGCTAAACTCTTCGCTCAAACTTTTGCTAGAAACTCCACCTTGGATGATTCCGGTGCTATTCCTCCCTCTCCGCCCTCCTCTCTCTTACTTATGCCTAATATCCTAATCTCTTCTTAAGATGTACTTTCTACCCTCTCTGGGCTTAACACTAATAAGGCGTACGGTCCGGACGGTGTTCCTCCTGTTGTTCTCAAAAACTGTGCTTCCGTGCTGACTCCCTGCCTAGGCAAACTCTTTCGTCTCTGTCTATCCTCTAACGTCTTCCCTTCATGCTGGAAGTTTGCTCACATTCAACCTGTCCCAAAGAAGGGTGACCGCTCTCAACCCTCCAACTATCGTCCAATTGCTCTTATCTCTTGTCTTTCTAAAGTTTTTGAAACTATTCTTGCTTCCAAATTTCTTAAGCATTTCTCTTCTCATAATCTGCTCTCAGATCGCCAGTATGGCTTCCTTAAGGGTCGCTCTACTGGGGATCTTCTTTCATATCTTACTAACTCTTGGTCATCCTCCTTTCGGGACTTCGGTGAGACTTTTTCTATTGCACTAGACATATCGAAAGCCTTCGATAGAGTCTGGCATAAATCTTTAATTTCTAAACTACCCTCCTTCGGTTTCTATCCCTCCATCTGTGCCTTTGTCTCTAATTTCCTTTCCGGCCGTTCCATAGCTGCGGTTGTGGACGGCCATTGTTCACTTCCTCACCCTATAAACTCCGGTGTTCCTCAGGGCTCTGTCCTATCTCCTATTCTCTTTCTAATTTTTATAAATGATCTCCTTAACTGTACCTTAATTCCCATCCATTCATACGCAGACGACTCAACCTTACACTACTCCATTAGTTTTTCAGAACGCCCCAGCCAGCAATCCCTCAACGACAAACGTAATGAAGCCATAGAACTCTTAAATTCTGATCTAAATACTATTTCCAATTGGGGCAGAGAAAACCTTGTTAACTTTAATGCTTCCAAAACCCAATTTCTCCATCTATCTACCCGTCAGGATCTCCTAGCGGACTATCCCTTATTCTTCAACAATACAAAAATCAACCCTTCATCTTCTCTCAATATTCTTGGTGTCTCTTTTTCTTCTGCTCTCATTTGGAAGGACCATATTACCAGTCTTGCTAAGGCAGCCTCCCAGAAGCTGGGTGTGCTCAACCGCCTTAGGGGGTTCTTTTCCCCTGCACAGCTTCTTGCTCTGTACAGGGGCATAGTGCGCCCTTGTATTGAGTATTGTTCACATGTGTGGGGAGGTTCCTCTCACACCGCTCTCCTAGACAAAGTTGAAAGGAAGGCCTTTCGTATCATTAACTCCCGTCCACTCACCAACTCTCTGCAATCTCTCTGTCTCCGCCGCAATGTTGCATCTCTCTCGCTATTCTATCGCTACTATAATAATCAGTGTTCCTCAGAGCTATCCCAGTGCATACCACCTCCTTTACGTAGGGCACGTGGTACCCGTCTTGCAACTCAATCCCACCCCTACTCTGTGCAACTCTCCAACCCAAGAGTGAAACGTTACTCTCAAACTTTCTTCTACTCAACATCTGAGCTCTGGAACTCTCTCCCAGAATCAGTCTTTCCCTCTTCCTATGACTTAAATTGCTTCAAACTCTGTGTGTCCAGGCATTTTGGCTCGAACGTCCCTTGATTTTGGCCCTGTCACTCTTTCAACTATGGGGGAGGCACTCGCTATAGGCAGTTATGCCTTTTGCCTCCCTCAATCACATAGAAAAAAAAAAAAAAAAAAAATATATATATACTAGCAGGGGTACCCGGCGTTGCCCGGGTAATCACCATAATCACCATCACTACTACCACCACTACTACTACCATAATCACCATCATCAATCACTACTACCACAATCATCACAATACTACTACTACCATAATCACCGGCCTCGACCTCCCTGTGCCTCATTAAACGGCGACCTCGATTTCGGCCGCTAAATGACCTCAGATTTTGGATCTGACCTCATCTGTACCCCCATTTTGGAGAGCTGCGAACAATTTCGTTCCATACACCTTTTCGATCGGAGGCCTCCTTCTGCCCCAAACGGCCATTTAAAAAAAACAAAAAAACAATTTCGGCCTTGAAACGACCTCCGATCGCGGCCTCGCCCCCTCTATGACCTGACCCAGGTTAATTGACACCCACATGCAAAGTTTCAGCTCCCCAGGTCCAAAACTGCGGCTGCCTCTTAAGAACACACAGACAGACAAACAGACACACAAACTGATTTAATAATATATATATATATATATATACAGAGATATATATATATATATATATTGTTACGTATCTTGATCCTCAAGTGGTTAACTTGATGAATCTAGATAGCACAGAGATATATATTAAGGTATCAGTCAGCTGAAGGCAAAACAAAAGTATAATCTAATAAAATTATTTCCTGTTGTTGCTTCCTTTCCTTTTGGATCTTAGGACTTAGTATCCTTTATTGACTGATACTCTTTAATTATGAAACATACTGAAACTAATTAAAGTCATGTAGTATTTATAAAGAATTATTATTTAACCGAAGCTTAGTAGGCTATGGTTATCAACCGAATAAGTTATAGCTAAAGAAGGACTATTAATTTTATAAAAAGTCTTGAAAGATAAATATTAAAGTAAGAATATTTCTGTCTCTTATCCTTTTTGAAATGAAATAGATAGTTTTCTTATGTCCTTTTATTTATATTTAATGTAATTATTCTTGGTTCTTGTCTTACGTTAACAGTATTATATTATTATTATCATCAGAATTAATATCAAAGTCACATAAAAAGTTAGATATATATTTAATAATTAGTTAAATGTATTTCTTAACCACGTAACATTGAGGTTTGATTATGAGTAAATAAAGTTACAGGATCGCTTCATAGATTCGATTCAGGTCTCACTCAAATAATATGAACAGCAAAATATAATATTTTGAAGCAAAATAATTTTCTTCAGCTTAGGAAATCACTAGAAGTAATATTAACACAGCCATGTTAGTCTAAGGCGATATTACTAATACGAGACAATAGCATCACCGTACTAAGCACCGTTAAGCAATGGAAGCTTAATTCAAAGAAAATGAAAGAACTCGTAAGTATTAATATAAAACAATAGCATTACTTTCATCATAACCCAATTACTTAAAGAGTTGCTTTAGTCCACAAGTTAGGCAACTAAAATAGTTAAGTACATAATAATAGCGTTCACGTTAATTCCCAATCAAATAGTTAAGTACATAAATAGTAGCGTTAACGTTAATTCGCAATCAAATAGTTAAGTACATAAATAGTAGCGTTCACGTTAATTCCCAATCAAATAGTTAAGTACATAAATATAGCGTTAACGTTAATTCGCAATCAAATAGTTAAGTACATAAATAGTAGCGTTCACGTTAATTCCCAATCAAATAGTTATGTACATAAATAGTAGCGTTAACGTTAATTCGCAATCAAATAGTTAAGTACATAAATAGTAGCGTTCACGTTAATTCCCAATCACATATCTCACTAACCAACATAACGTAAGTGTTTACACCGAACACACTTAACACACATTTATATAATCTGACCGACAGTCACAATCCCATTATAATACTTCACCCCGTCTTCCTCCAGCTGCAAGTTCACCTTCCCCAACTCCAAATGAGACCGATTTGAATGCCCACAACTCGGGTCTTATATACTAAACAATGATGGTGTAGGAACGAATCAGGAGGCGGGGGTGGTGCCGGCTCCAATCATAGCTCCTCGAGTCGCATAACAGGTGCCTGGTCCACTCACAGCTCCTCGAGTTGCATAGCAGGTGCCTGGTCCAATCACAGCTCCTGGCATCGAACATACGTCATAGCGTCGGTCATCAAGTAGTTTGCAGGGTCCCCCATGACGCACGCAGGTGTGAAGGCTAGTTTGCTAGTTTCCCCACTCGCCAGTCTGCTTCACCGTTTGGGTAGTGTGGCTCCTTCAACTCTAATTCTAACTCTTAAATTAACATACAGGGCTCCGTATGTCAGACCTCCCCCTAGAAAAGAGTTTAAGGAGTACAGTACATAATATTAAACATAATACATAAATAGATTCACCACCAGATTGGCAACAGCAAGATTGTAATGAGGATATAATAAGGATATCACCCAAAGTAGGCAACGTCTCCAGGTACCACATCAGAACATAGCCGGAACGTAGCTGGAGCGTTATTCGAACTGCAAGGCATCTCACAGCTGAAGGCTTGACAGCACACTACTAAAGCACAATATTTACCTCGCTACAAGGGAGAGCTAATTGCCAAAATCCTCTCATTAACCCTCTCCGACATATGACGCAATGTTGAGCCTATTAGGGATACTTTAAAGCCTTTGTTACCACCAGGGATATTTAGAAACTTCTAGTTTAGTTACTTCAACCTCTGTAGTTGTCTTTGAGTTAGCTGTGGGCAGAAAACTAATTTTGGAGAGGTAATTATAAGAGTGAGAGAACTATTTCTTACTGCTAATCTGGCAACCTCTGCGTCATATGAGTCTGAAGGGGTTAAGTTAAACTTACTGCTGTATCAGGCCAACCTGGTAAATGTAATCTTTAACAGATACGTGAAAGGCAATCGGCTAGCACGTTCTGGACCCCCTTAATATGTTTGACATCCAGGGAGTATTCCTGCAGCAACAAACTCCACCTGGTCAGTCGTTGGTTTTTATTTTGGAACCTATGCAACATTTTTAAGGGGTGATGGTCAGTATACACAGTGATGGCACCAGAGGCAGATTGCACATAGACAGCAAAGTATTGAAGGGCTAAAATTAATGCTAACAGCTCCTTCTCAATGACTGAATAGTTACGTTGGGCAAAATTTATTTTTTTACTGAAATAGCACACAGGATGCAATACCTCACAGTCGTCTTCCTGGAGCAACACTGCACCAACCCCGGTATTGCTCGCATCCACTGCCAGGGAAAAAGATCTGTTAAAATCAGGAGCTCGGAGTACAGGATAATTAGATAATATATATTTGGTAGCAATAAAGGCCTCTTCACATTCAGAGGACCACACAAACTTCACATCCTTACGGAGAAGATCTGTCAGGGGAGCTGTCAACTTTGAAAAATTTATAATGAAACGCCTATAATAGTCAATCATGCCTAGGTACCTTTGGATATGTTTCTTAGTGCTAGGAGTTGGGAATTCTAGAATAGACTCTACCTTTGCTTGAAGAGGTGCAACCTGCCCCTGACCTACCGTATATCCTAGATACTGGACCGTACTCTTTACAAAGGTGCATTTCTTAAGATTAACCACCAGATTGGCATCAGCAAGATTTAAGAACAGCAATCTAAGTTGGTAAAGATGCTCCTCCCATGACTGAAAAAATAAGAATATCATCGATGTAGACAACGCACCCAGGTACCCCTTCAGTCACCAAATTCATGAGACGCTGGAATGTAGCTGGGGCGTTTTTCAAGCCGTAGGGCATTACGTTACAGCAGAAGGCTTGATTGTTGACTACAAAGCATGATATTTCCCTCGCTCTAGGGGTGAGAGCTACTTGCCAATATCCCTTCATCAAGTCAATCTTGCTGATATAGGTGGCTGTACCAATCTGGTCAATGCAGTCGTCGATCCGTGGCAGTGGGTAGGTATCGTTCTTTGTGACAGCATTGACTTGCCTATAGTCCATACATAACCTATGGCTCCCGTCTGGCTTTGGCACAAGTATGACCCGGACTACTCCACTGGCTTAAGGCCCTAGTGATCAGTTCGTTAGACAACATAAAGTCAAGCTCGACCTGCAGTATACTCCTGCGTTGTGGCGAGACACGGTAGGGGGATAGTTTAATGGGAGTTGCATCCCCTACGTCGATGTCGTGCACGGCCAAAGAAGTGAGCCCTGGAGTATCACGGAACACACTGGGAGACTGAGATAAAACAGATATTAGTTGGTTCGCTTGATCAGAGGGAAGATGACATAGTTTAGATGGTAATTCCCTCCAAGCCACTGAATTATACTGAAAGTTGGATAGGCTACATGACAAGTCAAAGTCTGCATGGATACCTTCAGGCTCTGGAACAGTCTGTTGCGGGTCAGTAAGAGAACTGAAGACTTTGTCCGCACCAGGCTGTTCACAGGTCCTGACATTCACTGCCACAGTGGGAGAATCTGGAGGAGAGGAATCAGGGGACCTATGGTAGGGTTTCAACATATTTATATGGAATACTTGCGTGGGCTTTCTCCTGTCTGGGGTAGTTACTAGATAATCGGTAATGCTCACCCTTCGAATGATCTTATATGGGTCCCTGAACTTGGCAGATAAAGGTTGGCCAAAAAGGGGGAGCAGGACCAAAACCTCATCACCGGGCTGAAACTCCCTCTCACAGGCTTTTCTGTCATACCATTTCTTCATGGAGCTTTTAGCCACGGTCAAGTTTTGAGCGGCAAACTCACAGGAGGATCTCAGCCGGGTTTTGAAATCTGAAACATACTTGGAGGTTTTGGTTCCCCTCCTGGCCAACTAGGCTATCCTGCAATAGTTGCAAAGGACCTCTTACCTGGTGACCGAAAACTAGCTCATTAGGGGAAAAACCCAGGGATTCAGTTGGAACCTCACGAGTAGCAAATAAAAGAAAAGGTACCCCCTTATCCCACTCAACTCCGGTCTCTGTACAATATTTACATAACATTCCCTTTAATGTCTGATGATATCGTTCGAGAACCCCTTGACTCTCTGGGTGGTAGGTGCTAGACTTAACATGCTCGATACCCAACTCCTTCAGGGACTGCTGAAAAATGTTAGAGGTAAAATTAGTTCCTTGATCACTTTGCACCTCATGGGGGAAACCCATTCTGGTGAAGAATTTGAGCAGTTCCTTGATGACAGTTGGAGCAGAGGTAGTCCTTAAGGGTATAGCCTCTGGGTAGCGAGTTGCCATGTCCATGATAGTTAATAAATAAATGTTACCTTGGGAAGTCTTAGGCAATGGGCCTACAATGTCCACTACCACCAGAGTAAAAGGATTCTCGAAAACGGGCAAGGGCACCAGAGGATGTACAGGCACCTTCTGATTGGGTTTTCCTGTCATCTGGAAAGTGTGACACACTCTACAACACTCCACTACATCTGCACGCATTCCTGGCCAGTAAAAGTGGGCTCTGATTCTGTCTAGAGTTTTTCTCACACCTAGGTGTCCTGCCAATGGTATACAATGTGCCATTTCCATGATATCTTTACGACAAGGTTTGGGGACTACTACTTGATGGACGTCCCAAGCCCCGTCATCGATTGGTCTGTGTGGCGGTCTCCATCTTCGCCACAATACTCCTCCTTTGAGGTAGAAACATTCACCACCCTCCTTCTCACATTCCTCTTCACTCACGGACCTGGCAGCTAACTCCTTGCATTCACTATCATCTCTCTGTAGCTCTACCAGGCCACTAGGACAATTTGGAGGGGTTTCATGGTCATCGTTAGGGTCAAGACGAGCCATAAAGGTGTCAGATAAATCCACCTCAGTCACATGTGACACATGTCGAGTATGAGCATGCTGTACAGAACGCCCAGTCATGCCCCACTCTCGCTAGGATCGTCAGGGCAGGAACTTTGGCTGTAGTCTGTGTAGAGTTTCCTAACTTAGTTTATGTGAGCCGTTGTACTATAAGTATTATAAATATGTATCTTGTTTTCATCTGAGTCAACGAGTTCTATTTTATATCATTAGTTATAAGTGTTGTGTGTGGGACTTATTTGTACTGATGAAAGGAGAGAGAGAGATTACGTAACGAGGGCCAGCGAGTGCGCCATGAGGCAGGTAGGCCTAACTCCCCTCCTTCCTCCTCCCTCCTCCCTCTCAGTGCGTGGGAAATCCTTTGTCGATCCCAGATTGAGAGAGAATATTACGTAACGATTGCTAGTGGGCGGTCCTTAGTAGTTGGCGATATGCTCACTAGAGGGCCGAGTATAAAAAGGGAGGTCTCGCCGCATTTTCCTCAGAACTCATTAGGCAGAGCGACTTCTCATATCCCTTGCAACTATATATATTCTTCCGACTGATGTGAACTTTCCCTACTCTCTGTACCGCCTACCTTCTTCTTTTCCCGAACCCTTTTTAACCTCAATGACCCCTTTGGTGCAGATTTAGTCAGCCAAAGTATTGTCGCTTGAGTTCTCACGAGATATATGCCTATTAGATAGCCTATTTTGGAAGGGATAACTAGAATAGGATTGATTAATGTTTGTTGCACTCGTATATGCATTTCCCTGTGTATGATTATTCATGTTCCTGTTTTCTGCTGATCTAGGTAATGCTAGACTGGGATAAGGCTACTAGAGTTGTGATTCCCGATGTGTATTAGGTTTTGTTGAACCTGTACAATCGCAACAGAGACTTGGAAAGCCTAGGTGGTCTTTCTGACTGTGTACCTTGTGAGTTTAGCACTGTGTTGCGAGTGAGGGCTTTTGCCTCTGCCACCCAGCACTGTGCTAACTCGTTTGCTTGACTTTGAGAGGATCGCCAGGAGAGAACCAGATACTAGTGATCTGGATCTCTCAAGAGAGCATCCCGTCAATTACCGTAATTTGGCCGCACAGTCTTAAGGACCTCGCTAGGCTACGAGCCGCTTGCTCAGCCATTGTTTCCTAGCCTACTACATCCCAGCTAGACTTTGCTCGGTCAGCAGATACAGCATAGTATTGAAGCTTTCCATATGTATGTTATTGTTTATGCACTATTGATTTCATGTGTGGCACGCATAGCTACTTTAGAGATTAGTGGCCCCCCCGAGCACAATCCTAGTAGGCTATTGCCAGTGCATTGTCGGAGTACTTCTTTTATATGTTTGCCATTTACTACTGTCTATTCTTATAATTCTTCTTATGTCAATTTAAAGCCTTTAATATTACTTAATTGCCAGTGTGTTGCTTATTGAATTGCTGTTCAAAATCCGATACTTACTTCTTACGAGTATCCGAGAAGCATCTAACTTTATCAGAAGATTCCTTGCTCGATGCTCGAGGACTATTGTTTAACGTAACGTAATAGTGCCGATCCGAAGTAGAGGGTGGAGGACTTCTTAAGTTCTTAGTCAAGGGTGGATTACTTCGGCTTCGGCCAACACTATTCTTTGGTGTTGTTGTATTTACTTCTTTGTTTGATTGTTGACCAGACTAGATAACTCCCGTCTCTTTATTAGTCTGTTGTGAAACGCTAGTACCGAGTTCTTGTATACCCCGTTATAGCAGATAGAACTCTGGAGGGTATTGGTGTTTTTTGTTCGGCTGGCAGTACTCTGGGGTTGGGATCGTGTGTTTCCGTTGTGGCAGCGAGCCATACTCGAGTCCTGTTTGAGAGCCCTAGTGTACCCGAGTGCCCGGTCGTAACAAATGGCGACCTTGCTTAGGATTTTGTGAACAGTATAAATTTTTGCAGAGTTGTACAACATTTGTTTGTTTGTACTTTAGCGTGCATATTGAAGAATATTTTTTTTTGTATGGCAATTAGTAGAGCATTTAAGAGACTCCAGTTAATTTAGTAATTAGTGCGTGCATAAGGAAGTTTAACACTTTTGTCTCGAGAATTTTTTTATGGACTTCAGTATGTCGTGCCCTAGCACTGACGAGGAGCGAGAGATGCCATTTGAAGAGGTGCCGTTAGTAATCAGTGAGGAGGATGCTAGAGTTTTTGTGAGTAAGCGGTACCACGTGACGGAGGAGAGGCTGACTGGGGTGGATATTTATGGCTTGCACCTGATAGCCAAGGTTTTGGGCCTATCCAATGTAATAGGGATGTCCAAGAGGGAGCTGATTTCCTGGGTGTTGCGTGGGCGACATGGGGTTTCGGAGGAGAGGGCGTTTGGGGGGGTTCCTCCCCAGATCCCCTCTCACTCGACTCCCACAGTGCCGTCCACTCAGTTGCCAGAGATTAGCACTCTCCCACAGAGGGATGAGAATTGGCAGATTGGAGTGCCCTCGGGCGGTGCACATGGTGGTTCCCCAGTTTTTGCCCCCCCTCCTTCAGTAGTGGCAGCTCCCTCTTCCTGCCTGTCTCCAGATATGATATTTAGACTTGAGCTTGCTAAAATTGAGAATGAGGCTAGGAGGCATGAGAATGAGACTAGGAAGCAGGAGAAGGAGATTGAGGCTGAGTCTAGGAGGCAGGAGAATGAGACTAGGAGGCACGAGGCTGAGCTTAGGTACGACTCAGAGAAATATTGTGCTCAAATAGATTTAGATAAGACTCGTGCAGAGTCGACAGGGACTCGGATGGGCCGTGAGGGCCATGTAAGAGAACAGTCCTTGTCCCACTTAGTCAAATTGGTGCCGGCATTTAGTGAAACTGAAGTCACAGAATTTTTTAATCGTTTTGAGAAGAAGTGTAGGGAGCATAATTGGCCTGAAGAGAAGTGGGCAGCTCTAGTCTCCTCAAGACTTACGGGTAAGGGTCTGAAGGCTTATGATGCACTGCCTTTAGAGTCTTGCATTGACTACCCAGAATTGAAGAGAGCTGTCCTACGGGCATACGAGTTGCAACCAGAAACATATCGATTGAAGTTTCGGGGTGTTACGAAGACTAGGGAGGCGACCTTTCTTGAACATGCCCGGGACTTAAAAGATGCACTTACAAACTGGACACGTTCTGAGAAAGCTGAGACGGCCGAACAGTTGACTGAGCTGTTTCTGCTCGAGCAGTTTTATAAGTGTACTGGTGCAGAAATGACTTTAACTATTAAAGAAAAGAACCCAAAAACTCTACAGGAGGCAGCTGAGATGGCTGACCTCCGGCTATCGCTAATTCGTGGGTGCGGGTCTGCCCAGCGTAGTGAGGCAGGTAACAAGGGGCGTGACGCCCCACCCCCCCGAGTTGGTAATATATCTTATGCAAACAAGTACAAGAGTTATGATACCAAGACTGACCACAAGACTAGCACCGTCCAATTTAAGAAGGGGCCGGGCCCTTCCCAGTACCAAGGGAAGCCCAAAGGGGAGTTGGAGTGTTATCAATGTCATAAAAAGGGGCACTTTGCAAGAGTCTGTCCTAGCAAACCACCTACAGCAGCTGTGTCTTTGGCCTGCAACATTGGTGTGTCTCTGAAGTCTTCTGAGTTTGCCCGGGGCAGTTCGTCAGAGGCTGAGGCACAGCCAATGCAGAAGCACCTGGGAGGCTCGAACCCTGCTCAGGATGTTTTTTGCGACCATAGAGGGCGGGGTTGCGTGATGTGGGCGGGGCGCAAGCATGGAGTAGAGGTCTTGCGTGATACCGGTGCTTCCCAGACTTTGATGAAAAACTTGACTGGCTACCCTATAAACGCGGCTCGGGTGGTAGTGGTGCAGGGTATTAATGCAACTCGGTCATACCCGCTGGTGCGGTTGGAGTTGGAGGTGGATGGTGTGGCACGTGAATTGGATGTCGGGATTGTGGAGAAACTGCCAGTGGAGGGCGTCGACCTTCTTCTCGGCAACGACTTTGCAAGGCCCGCTTCTGAGGTTCTACCCTTAGTCGTTGCCGAGAGGCCGGCCGACGTGAGTAGGGAAGAGCGAGAGTGGGTCGAGCGGTGCCAGGCACAACCCATGGCGTGTGCTGTCACCCGAGCTCGGGCAGCTAAAGTGTCACAGCTTAGTCCTCCGTCTTCAGACCAGCGGAGGAACGATAAACAGGAGGAGGCTAAAGCTGGAGTTGGTTTTAAGAGTTTTGACTCGGCGGCTCTCCTGGGTGATTCAGTATTGGCACCATTACTTAGTTCTGGAGTGGCCCCTGGGCCTGTCATCGAGAGTGACGAGGCTGGGCATGATGAGTCTCCACGACAGCAGCGTTATGAACATCGAGAGAGACAGAGGGAGCAGCTCAGTATCGGGGAAGGTCATGCATTGCTCCGGGAGCAGTTGGATCGCTTGGCACCCTCAGATATACGTCGGTTGCAACTGGAGGACCCTGATCTCCAAACGTGTGCTAATAGAGCTGTGGAGCTCGACGAGGACGGTGATGCACAGCCGGGAGATTTTTTTTTATTTAGAAGGCATCCTCTATCGGCGTTTTCAAGACCCTAAACGTAGCTGGAAAAAGGGGTCCGGAGTAGTGGACCAGTTGGTGGTGCCACGGGAGTGCAGGGATAGCCTACTGAGTTTGGCGCATGACACACCGCTGGCAGGACATTTGGGGGTAAGAAAAACGGTGGCGGCTTTGGGGAAATTGTTTTGGTGGCCGGGGATGAAGTCTCATGTGCAGTCATGGATAAACTCATGTGATATTTGTCAACGGGTCGGGAAACCGAACCAAGTTATTCCTAAGGCTCCGTTACACCCTATTCCTGTGATTGGGCCACCCTTTAGTAAAATTGTTGTTGACATGGTTGGTCCACTCCCTCCCACTAAGGCTGGAAATAAATTTTTGTTAACCATAATGGATGTTGCCACTAGATACCCCGACGCATACCCTATGAAAAATGGCATGGCTAAGACGGTAGTCAGTAACTTGTTGTGGTACTTTTCAAGGTACGGGTACCCGGAGGAGATTCAGTCTGATCAGGGATCCAATTTCACCTCCAATATATTCAAGCAAACAATGCAACAGCATGGGATACGAGCAGTAGTATCGTCAGCGTATCACCCTGAGAGTCAAGGGGTGCTTGAGCGGTGGCATGCCACCCTTAAAAGCATGCTCAGGTGTTATTGTGCTGACAACGGAAGGGATTGGGATCTTGGATTGCCTTATGTGCTGTTTGCTGCTCGGGAAGTGCCTGGTGAGAGCCTGGGATTTAGTCCCAACGAGCTGATTTTTGGACACCGTGTCAGGGGCCCCCTTAATATGCTGAGAGAAATTTGGGAGGGAACTGTGCAGCCTTGTCCCTTGTTAAAGTATGTGTTTGAAAGCCGTGAGCGCATGCTTAAGAGTCTGGAGATGGCAGGTCGAAACTTGACAGAATCACAAGCTTTGATGAAGGACAGGTATGATCGCAAAGTGAGGCTCCGGAAGTTCATTGTAGGACAAGAGGTATTAATTTTGTTGCCTTTGGTTGGGAACCCCCTCTCTGCGAAGTACACTGGACCTTATAAAATTGTAGAAAAAATTTCAGACCTAGATTACCTTGTTGCCACTCCAGACAGGAGGAAAAAGAACCAGTTATGACACGTGAACCTTATAAAAGAGTATGTGAGGCGCCCCTCTGAGCCTCTCACTGTCCCTGTGTTGGCTTGTTGCGGCCGTGGTGGAGAAGGAGAGGGGGACAGTCAAGCTTCAGAGGAGGATAGCTGGGATCAACATGTTTCAGCGGATCAGTGGGCGAGGAACTCGAGCCTAAGGGCTGACGAGGCTATAGCTCATTTGCCTGAGCCGCAGTTTGATGCTATCCGTCAGTTGTTCGGTTCATACCCCACTGTATTTGCTGAACACCCAGGCCTCACTACTCAGGCTATGCATGATGTTGACGTGGGGGACCATCTACCCTTTAAGTCAATCCCGTACCGTGTGCCCCCCATAAAACTACCAGCACTGAGGGAGGAGTTGGAGTATATGCTCGGTAGAGGGTTGATAGAGAAAGGCACAGTTAAATGGACTTCCCCCGTAACACTGCAGCCTAAGCCAGATGGCAAGGTACGCTTTTGTATTGATTTCCGTAGGTTAAACGGTTTGACTCCAACTAACCCATATCCTCTTCCTCGGGTTGATGATAGTGTTGATAAAATTGGTAATGCTCGGTTTTTGTCTAAAGTAGATTTAGTAAAAGGTTACTGGCAAGTACCTTTGTCCGAGCGTGCTAAAGAGGTATGTGGTTTTGTGGTGGACGGGAGTACCTACCGGTGTAATGTTATGCCCTACGGACTTAAGAATGCACCAGCAACGTTTCAGAACCTGATGAATGAAATTGTCAAGGACATTCCAAATTGCACCGTATATTTGGACGATGTAATCATTTATGATGACGACTTTGAGAGCCATTGTGAGCACCTTGAGACCTTGTTCCGGAAACTTAGTGAAGCAGGTCTGGTAGTAAATTTGGCAAAGTGTGACTTCGTAAAAGCCACTGTGCAGTACCTTGGGTTTGTAGTGGGAAGGGGACAGGTGTGCCCTCCTCAGAACAAGGTACAGGCTATCAATAAATGTCCGCACCCAACCACCAAGAAGCAGATTATGAGATTCTTGGGTATGATAGGCTACTACAGACGCTTCATAAAAGGTTACTCAACGGTGTTGGCACCTCTCACAGATTTGTTATCTAAAGACAAAAAGTTTTTGTGGGCACCTGAGTGTGAAAAGGCTTTTACTTTGGTGAAACATTTGCTATGTACTCATCCGATACTCAGGGCCCCAGACTTTAACAGGCCTTTTCAGCTGGCAACAGATGCTAGTGGTGTAGGGGCTGGTGCCGTCTTGCTACAGACAGACAATGAGGGTGTGGAACACCCAGTAAGTTTCTTTTCTAAAAAGTTCAATGCTGCACAAAAGAACTATTCTACAATAGAAAAGGAATTACTGGCGATTGTGCTGTCGCTCAGGCACTACGAGGTGTATGTTCCAGCCTATGGCCCAGTCGTGGTTATCTACACTGATCATCACCCTTTGAGATTCCTAAATCAATTTCACAATCGCAATATGAGACTGACCAGGTGGTCTTTGATGTTGCAGGAGTATAACCTGGACATCCGTCATATTGCGGGATGTGACAATGTGATCGCGGATTGTTTATCGAGGGTAGATGATCAGTCGTAGGCTATCACAGGTGTGTGGGTTTGAGTGGAGAAAAAATAGGCTGCCCTTATAGTGCAGCCGGGAAAAACATATTAAAATATAAAAATCATAAAAAAACTCTTTCTTTTTGATATAGATAATTGTATAAGTTTGTCATAGCCTATAGAGTTTGAGTAGTCCACGAACTATCAAACGGCTGAGCTGCTGTAAGCTCGCTCTGGGAGCATGATATTGTGTCTTTTGCTATTGTTGGGAGGAGTTATAAAATGTAATTTTTTTTTTTAAGATGTGTTTTAGTGATAATCTCAGCTTTGTTTTAGTGCCATGCGGTCGCTGGGTGTGAGGGGCTTGATGGGGTTCTGTGTATCAGATTTTAGCTCAGGGTTGAGCAAGTAAAATCTTGGGGGAGGTGTGACGCATGTCGAGTATGAGCATGCTGTACAGAACGCCCAGTCATGCCCCACTCTCGCTAGGATCGTCAGGGCAGGAACTTTGGCTGTAGTCTGTGTAGAGTTTCCTAACTTAGTTTATGTGAGCCGTTGTACTATAAGTATTATAAATATGTATCTTGTTTTCATCTGAGTCAACGAGTTCTATTTTATATCATTAGTTATAAGTGTTGTGTGTGGGACTTATTTGTAATGATGAAAGGAGAGAGAGAGATTACGTAACGAGGGCCAGCGAGTGCGCCATGAGGCAGGTAGGCCTAACTCCCCTCCTTCCTCCTCCCTCCTCCCTCTCAGTGCGTGGGAAATCCTTTGTCGATCCCAGATTGAGAGAGAATATTACGTAACGATTGCTAGTGGGCGGTCCTTAGTAGTTGGCGATATGCTCACTAGATGGCCGAGTATAAAAAGGGAGGTCTCGCCGCATTTTGCTCAGAACTCATTAGGCAGAGCGACTTCTCATATCCCTTGCAACTATATATATTCTTCCGACTGATGTGAACTTTCCCTACTCTCTGTACCGCCTACCTTCTTCTTTTCCCGAACCCTTTTTAACCTCAATGACCCCTTTGGTGCAGATTTAGTCAGCCAAAGTATTGTCGCTTGAGTTCTCACGAGATATATGCCTATTAGATAGCCTATTTTGGAAGGGATAACTAGAATAGGATCGATTAATGTTTGTTGCACTCGTATATGCATTTCCCTGTGTATGATTATTCATGTTCCTGTTTTCTGCTGATCTAGGTGATGCTAGACTGGGATAAGGCTACTAGAGTTGTGATTCCCGATGTGTATTAGGTTTTGTTGAACCTGTACAATCGCAACGGAGACTTGGAAAGCCTAGGTGGTCTTTCTGACTGTGTACCTTGTGAGTTTAGCACTGTGTTGCGAGTGAGGGCTTTTGCCTCTGCCACCCAGCACTGTGCTAACTCGTTTGCTTGACTTTGAGAGGATCGCCAGGAGAGAACCAGATACTAGTGATCTGGATCTCTCAAGAGAGCATCCCGTCAATTACCGTAATTTGGCCGCACAGTCTTAAGGACCTCGCTAGGCTACGAGCCGCTTGCTCAGCCATTGTTTCCTAGCCTACTACATCCCAGCTAGACTTTGCTCGGTCAGCAGATACAGCATAGTATTGAAGCTTTCCATATGTATGTTATTGTTTATGCACTATTGATTTCATGTGTGGCACGCATAGCTACTTTAGAGATTAGTGGCCCCCCGAGCACAATCCTAGTAGGCTATTGCCAGTGCATTGTCGGAGTACTTCTTTTATATGTTTGCCATTTACTACTGTCTATTCTTATAATTCTTCTTATGTCAATTTAAAGCCTTTAATATTACTTAATTGCCAGTGTGTTGCTTATTGAATTGCTGTTCAAAATCCGATACTTACTTCTTACGAGTATCCGAGAAGCATCTAACTTTATCAGAAGATTCCTTGCTCGATGCTCGAGGACTATTGTTTAACGTAACATAATAGTGCCGATCCGAAGTAGAGGGTGGAGGACTTCTTAAGTTCTTAGTCAAG
Source organism: Lithodes maja (assembly GCA_037953745.1). Classification (NCBI taxonomy): domain Eukaryota; kingdom Metazoa; phylum Arthropoda; class Malacostraca; order Decapoda; family Lithodidae; genus Lithodes; species Lithodes maja. Next base: position 32,823 of record JBAKBP010013342.1, read on the forward strand.
GGTGGATTACTTCGGCTTCGGCCAACACTATTCTTTGGTGTTGTTGTATTTACTTCTTTGTTTGATTGTTGACCAGACTAGATAACTCCCGTCTCTTTATTAGTCTGTTGTGAAACGCTAGTACCGAGTTCTTGTATACCCCGTTATAGCAGATAGAACTCTGGAGGGTATTGGTGTTTTTTGTTCGGCTGGCAGTACTCTGGGGTTGGGATCGTGTGTTTCCGTTGTGGCAGCGAGCCATACTCGAGTCCTGTTTGAGAGCCCTAGTGTACCCGAGTGCCCGGTCGTAACACACATCATCAGGCACAGTTGGAGCGTCATTCACACTCTCATCATCCCTTTCATCAACTCTTACATTCGGTACATTTCTGTCTGAGGGAACTGCTACTGGAGACATTGAACGTGTGACAGCACACACAGGGAAAACTGTTGGCATCTCCTTTTCGAGCTCACCGGTTAGTGGCTCGTTAACAGGGGAAAGTGACAAAATGGGGTCTGGTCGGACCTTCTCACCTGCTACATCATTCCCCAAAACGAGCGTTACCCCAGGCACAGGGATATCTTGGGACCTACACAAAGCTATGGTGGCCTCACCCTGTAGTAACTCACATTCAATTTCGCCTTTTACCAAGTATGCATAAAACTGGCCTCCAGCACCTCTCATTACAACTGGTTCGCCAGGTGGGCACTCAGTGTAAGGATTCACCATGAGGGTGCTAGTAGAACCGGTGTCTCTCAGAATTTTTACCTCATGCATACAACCATTTAATCTCACGTTGCCAGATGAAATAAAGGGACGGTAACTGTCCTGCACTGATGGTGAAATTATTATTGGCTTAACCCTAGTGGGTTGCACCACACATGCTACTACACCCCTGTCTAGATGTTTTACGTTAGCTGCTAGGTACTCCTTCTGTCGAGAGTCCTGCATTAAAGGAACTTTTGGTGCTAGGTACTCCTTCTGTCGGGAGTCCTGCATTACAGGCACATATGGAGTTCGAGATACGGCGGCAACTGTCTGCCCCGATCTCTGTTCTCTCCTTGGCCCAGCACTGATAAGCTAGGTGGCCTCTCTTGCCACAAAAAGTACATACTTTAGGGGATACGGGAAAGTTCCCTCTTTGAGCATTACTATTAGTTTGGGGCCCACCTCTGTTACCATTGCCCTGAGTCGCATTTTTAGTTGGGGGAACAATTCGGTTTTGGCTAGCTGGGGAAGACGTTATAGGCTTGTGACTGGGTCTGTCAGATTTGTGATTGAGATACTTAAAATTAGAGCTAGAATTATCGTAGGGATTCTTTCCACGAAATTTGTTGTTGAGCACGTATGTGTCAGCCATGTCAGCAGCGTCGGCAAGACAATCTACCTTTTTCCCCTTTAAATGATAGGATACAGAAGAATCAATTTTCCATAGGAAATTTTCTAACAGGACCAACTCCTTCAGATCGTTGTAGCTTGTGACTTTCTTACTCTTGACCCAATGATTGAAAGTTTTAGTTATGGTCCTGGCAAATAACTTATGGGTTTCTTCTACTTTCTTCTGGTTTTTACGGAAAGATTGCCTGTAAGCCTCAGGCTGCAATTGATAGGTTTTTAGGATAGCTTCTTTGAGATTGTCATAATCCTGCCTAACTTCTGCTACTTCTGACAAATACGTGGCTCGAGCCTGCCCTGTCAAAACGGTTTGTAACATAAAAGGCCATTGATCTCTTGTCCACTTCATACCTCCAGCAACTTCCTCAAACAAAACAAAGAAATCCTGCACATTATCCTCAGTGAAAGGTGGAATGACACTAGTCATAGTCAATCCCAGAGGGGGAGCAATGACGGGAGCATTTGTATTGACATTTAGTTGAGCCGTTTGATATTGATATTGATAATGTTCGGTCTTTATTCTGGCTTCTTCGATATTTATTCTGGCTAGTTCTATTTTTAGTTTGGCTTGTTCTAGTTCGAATATTTGATCACCGGTCAAACCAGGTGGCAATTGTTCATCAAGTTGGCTAGGTTTACTAGGGATCCCACCAACTGCTCCGTCTCCCTCCCCGCCTTCTACAGGGAACAGGTGGGTTTTTATGGTCTGAGCCACCTCTACTTTAGACATGTTTGAGACAGTTAATTGGAGATGTGAGGCAAGCACTTTCAGTTCGGATTTGGACAGACAGTCAATATCAGGGGCTGTGGGTTCTGATTCTATGAAAACTCGAGCATCTTCTTCATTAATTAGTTGAGGCATGATTAATATTCGGTTTTTTAGTAGTGAAACGTTAATGAAACCGAGTGAAACTGTATGAAACTAATCCTGGCGAGGTCGCCACTCTTCTGTTACTTATCTTGATCCTCAAGTGGTTAACTTGATGAATCTAGATAGCACAGAGATATATATTAAGGTATCAGTCAGCTGAAGGCAAAACAAAAGTAAAATCTAATAAAATTATTTCCTGTTGTTGCTTCCTTTCCTTTTGGATCTTAGGACTTAGTATCCTTTATTGACTGATACTCTTTAATTATGAAAAATACTGAAACTAATTAAAGTCATGTAGTATTTATAAAGAATTATTATTTAACCGAAGCTTAGTAAGCTATGGTTATGAACCGAATAAGTTATAGCTAAAGAAGGACTATTAATTTTATAAAAAGTCTTGAAAGATAAATATTAAAGTAAGAATATTTCTGTCTCTTATCCTTTTTGAAATGAAATAGATAGTTTTCTTATGTCCTTTTATTTATATTTAATGTAATTATTCTTGGTTCTTGTCTTACGTTAACAGTATTATATTATTATTATCATCAGGATTAATATCAAAGTCACATAAAAAGTTAGATATATATTTAATAATTAGTTAAATGTATTTCTTAACCACGTAACATTGAGGTTTGATTATGAGTAAATAAAGTTACAGGATCGCTTTATAGATTCGATTCAAGTCTCACTCAAATAATATGAAAAGCAAAATATAATATTTTGAAGCAAAATAATTTTCTTCAGCTTAGGAAATCACTAGAAGTAATATTAACACAGCCATGTTAGTCTAAGGCGATATTACTAATACGAGACAATAGCATCACCGTACTAAGCACCGTTAAGCAATGGAAGCTTAATTCAAAGAAAATGAAAGAACTCGTAAGTATTAATATAAAACAATAGCATTACTTTCATCATAACCCAATTACTTAAAGAGTTGCTTTAGTCCACAAGTTAGGCAACTAAAATAGTTAAGTACATAATAATAGCGTTCACGTTAATTCCCAATCAAATAGTTCAGTACATAAATAGTAGCGTTAACGTTAATTCGCAATCAAATAGTTAAGTACATAAATAGTAGCGTTCACGTTAATTCCCAATCAAATAGTTAAGTACATAAATAGTAGCGTTACCGTTAATTCGCAATCAAATAGTTAAGTACATAAATAGTAGCGTTCACGTTAATTCCCAATCAAATAGTTAAGTACATAAATAGTAGCGTTAACGTTAATTCGCAATCAAATAGTTAAGTACATAAATAGTAGCGTTCACGTTAATTCCCAATCACATATCTCACTAACCAACATAACGTAAGTGTTTACACCGAACACACTTAACACACATTTATATAATCTGACCGACAGTCACAATCCCATTATAATACTTCACCCAGTCTTCCTCCAGCTGCAAGTTCACCTTCCCCAACTCCAAATGAGACTGATTTGAATGCCCACAACTCGGGTCTTATATACTAAACAATGATGGTGTAGGAACGAATCAGGAGGCGGGGGTGGTGCCGGCTCCAATCATAGCTCCTCGAGTCGCATAACAGGTGACTGGTCCACTCACAGCTCCTCGAGTTGCATAGCAGGTGCCTGGTCCAATCACAGCTCCTGGCGTCGAACATACGTCATAGCGTCGGTTATCAAGTAGTTTGCAGGGTCCCCCATGATGCACGCAGGTGTGAAGGCTAGTTTGCTAGTTTCCCCACTCGCCAGTCTGCTTCACCGTTTGGGTAGTGTGGCTCCTTCAACTCTAATTCTAACTCTTAAATTAACATACAGGGCTCCGTATGTCAGAATATATATATATATATATATATATATATATATATAGAGAGAGAGAGAGAGAGGGAGAGAGAGAGAGACTGCACTCCAACACAATTTTTGCATCAGCCACCTTAGAAGCTTGTTTAAGACAAAACAATATTATCCAAGGAATATATTACAGTTTTATGAATTCAATGTAAATTCAATCGATTTTAAGATCTCTTTTGGCATTTAGATGTAAACATTGTCTTGGTGAACGATATCAAGCTTGCTAGCGGCCTACAGCCTGGGCATTTAAGTACCAATAGAAGGCACAAATGTATTTCATATGGGGGTATATATTTAATTTTGATGGAGGTCTAGGGAGGAACTAAAAAATATTGTTAAATATAAAAATTATATAAAAATAAATATAAATTTCCCGTTAACATTAAACACAAGGGAATGTATTATAATCAATGGATGGATGAGTCAGCTCTATTGTATACCACTTTAGTGTATTGGTTCATTATATTATTTGTTAACTAATGAACAATAGTGCCGTAGTAAAAGTGTAAAGCAGATCAAATAAAACTATCGGTTGGTTGGGGCTAGAGAGCCTATAGTAACAGAGATCGGTCAACCTTCACCATCTTGGTACCCTTGGTATGTATAATAGTATGGGTTGGTTAGGGCTAGAGAGCCTATAGTAACAGAGATCGGTCAACCTTCACCATCTTGGTACCCTTGGTATGTATAATAGTATGGGTTGGTTGGGGCTAGAGACCCTATAGTAACAGAGATCGGTCAACCTTCACCATCTTGGTACCCTTGGTATGTATAATAGTATGGGTTGGTTGGGGCTAGAGAGCCTATAGTAACAGAGATCGGTCAACCTTCACCATCTTGGTACCCTTGGTATATATAATAGTATGGGTTGGTTGGGGCTAGAGAGCCTATAGTAACAGAGATCGGTCAACCTTCACCATCTTGGTACCCTTGGTATGTATAATAGTATGGGTTGGTTGGGGCTAGAGAGCCTATAGTAACAGAGATCGGTCAACCTTCACCATCTTGGTACCCTTGGTATGTATAATAGTATGGGTTGGTTGGGGCTAGAGACCCTATAGTAACAGAGATCGGTCAATCTTCACCATCTTGGTATCCTTGGTATGTATAATAGTATGGGTTGGTTGGGGCTAGAGACCCTATAGTAACAGAGATCGGTCAACCTTCACTATCTTGGTACCCTTGGTATGTATAATAGTATGGGTTGGTTGGGGCTAGAGACCCTATAGTAACAGAGATCGGTCAGCCTTCACCATCTTGGTACCCTTAGTATGTATAATAGTATCGGTTGGTTGGGGCTAGAGAGCCTATAGTAACAGAGATCGGTCAACCTTCACCATCTTGGTACCCTTGGTATGTATAATAGTATGGGTTGGTTGGGGCTAGAGACCCTATAGTAACAGAGATCGGTCAACCTTCACCATCTTGGTACCCTTGTTATGTATAATTGTATGGGTTGGTTGGGGCTAGATACCCTATAGTAACAGAGATCGGTCAACCTTCACCATCTTGGTACCCTTGGTATGTATAATTGTATGGGTTGGTTGGGGCTAGAGACCCTATAGTAACAGAGATCGGAAAACCTTCACCATCTTGGTATGTATAATAGTATGGGTTGGTTGGGCTAGAGACCCTATAGTAACAGAGATCGGTCAACCTTCACCATCTTGGTACCCTTGGTATGTATAATTGTAAGGGTTGGTTGGGGATAGAGATCCTATAGTAACAGAGATCGGCCAACCTTCACCATCTTGGTACCCTTGCTATATATCATAATATGGGCTGGTTGGGACTAGAGACCCATAGTAACAGAGATCGGCTAACCTTCACCATCTTGGTACCCTTGGTATATATAATAGTATGGGTTGGTTGGGGCTAGACACCCTATAGTAACAGAGATTGGCCAACCTTCACCATCTTGGTACCCTTGGTATATATAATAGTATGGGTTGGTTGGGACTAGAGACCCTATAGTAACAGAGATCGGCTAACCTTCACCATCTTGGTACCCTTGGTATATATAATAGTATGGGTTGGTTGGGACTAGAGACCCTATAGTAACAGAGATCGGCTAACCTTCACCATCTTGGTACCCTTGGTATATATAATAGTATGGGTTGGTTGGGACTAGAGACCCTATAGTAACAGAGATCGGCTAACCTTAACCATCTTGGTACCCTTGGTATATATAATAGTATGGGTTGGTTGGGGCTAGACACCCCATAGTAACAGAGATTGGCTAACCTTCACCATCTTGGTACCCTTGGTATATATAATATTATGGGTTGGTTGGGACTAGAGACCCTATAGTAACAAAGATCGGTCAGCCTTCGCCATCTTGGTACCGTTGGTTATATGTTTGTTTGTTTACACTTAAGTATCTCCATTAGTATAATAAACATTTGGGAATATCGTACAGGATATATACAGTAGTTTGGTCTTTAGTGATCTATCTATCTATCTATATGCTCAGGCCCAATCCCCATTTTTCTCTTTTTATTTTTATTTTCGATTTTATTTTATTTTATTTTCCTTTTTTCTTGGGGGTGGCCAACTCAAGACAGAGCAAGAACAGGGAAAACACAAAAGCATCATAAAACAACGAACAAAGCAGATAAAAACACTAATTCACAAGCATCTAGGTCATCCAGGAGAAGACCCAGAGACCAGGGTCACCCAGGTTGCTCCAGCACTCCCCTTGCCCCTGACCACCCGGAGAGGTTCCGATCTCGGCAAGCAGACATGCAACGGAGCCGAAGCCACAAGCCCACCCACCACACTTCCAGGCGCACCCTTCATATTAATTGTCTCCCCGGGCCAGGCGCCTGATGGACTATTATCTAGTCCAACTTGCGCCTGCCCCCTTCCCCCAAATGACCACGTGTTCACTCAACTATTCACAAGCATTCTCCATTCATTCCTGTTCATTACCACTTCCTTTACCTGATCTATAGTCATTCCTCTATCATCCAAAGCTTTTCTTACACAGTCTCTCCATCTCAATGGGGGTCTTCCTGCCCTTCTATCTCCCCTTGTATCTGACTCACATATTCTCTTTGTAAGCCTTTCATCTCCCATTCTTTCAACATGACCATACCAGCTCAGCACCCTTCTGTCCACTCTGGCTGACAAATATTCCTGCTGCCCCACTCTCCTACGTACCTCTTCATTCCTCAATCTGTCTCTACGAGTAACTCCACACATACTCCTCAAGTAGCTCATCTCCATCACATCCAGCTTTCTTTTCTCGTTTTTCTTCAGAGCCCATGTCTCAGCCCCATACATCACTGTTGTCACAATATTTCCTTGATACATTGCACTTTTTACGTTCATTCCGATATTTCTCGTCTTCCACATACTTCCCATTGCTCCGAAAACCTTTCTTCCTTCACACACTCTCTGTTTTACCTCCATTTCCATACCTCCATTCCTGCTTATCGTTCCTCCTAGATATTTAAAACACTCTACTTGTTCCAATATTTCCCCATCCAGCCTCACATCTAGATTCACCCTATGATCTCCCCTATTACACACCATTACTTTATTTTTATTGACGTTCACCTTCAGTTTCCTCCTCCCACAAACCACATCAAACTCTTTGAGTACCCGCTGCAGATTCTCCTCAGAATCTGCCACCAATGCTGTGTCATCAGCGAACAGCAACTGATTCAACTCCCAATCTCTACCATTGTTTCCTACTAAACCCAAGTGGTGATGGGCTGGTCTATCAGAGTGAGAATTGAGCGATCTCTGCCATACCCATAGGTTACTCTGACTGTTCCTTTTACTTATATATTTTCTAGATCTCAAGTGACGGCATCTCTTCCGTGGATGGTCAATCGACCAAGATTGGAAGCCAAAGCGTCACATTTTTCCTTTTACCCTCGACTTTCTCTTCATAATTGCTGAGGGGCACAGGGCCCTGGGTGGGGCTTTGATTTCCCGGGCGTTTCCGCACCCTCCTCAGCTCCCCGCCATGGAGTGGCTTCGGTCACCCAGGCTTTATTGTGGTCGGCAGGGAGGGTTCTGTGGGGGCGCTCGGTTATGGCCTTGGCCTTGCTCGGGGCCTTGGGGCTGTTCGGCCAGGCAGCTTGGGGAACAACAACAACAACAACTAAACCCAATCCTCTTCCCATAGTTCTCCTTTCACCTCCCTCACCACACCATCTATAAACATATTAAACAGTCATGGTGACATTACACAACCCTGTCGCAAACCTACCTTTACCTCAAACCATTCACTCAACTCATCATTTCCTACTCTAACACATGCTCTGCTCCCTTCATAAAAACTCTTAACTGCTTCTAACAAAATAATGTCGTCCAATTTCATAAATCCTTAACACCTTCCACATTGCTTCACGATCCACACGATCATACACTCTTTCCAAATCCATAAAAGCCCAATATATCTCCTTATGCTTCTCTAAATACTTCTCGCATAATTGTCTTACTGCAAACATCTGATCCACGGACCCTCTTCCCCTCCTAAAACCGCACTGTTCTTCTCCTATTGCAACTTCCGTACACTTTATTATCCTCTCTATCATCACCCTGCCATACCCTCTGTAGTGATACATTCTACATAATCAAAGTATCTCCATTACCATAATAAACATTTGGGAGTATCGGTACAGGATATTATAGTTTGGTCGTTGGTGATACATTCTACATAATCAAACATAAAATATAACCTCGTTCTGTGATAATTGAAATACCAAAATGGAGTCTAAATAATAAGATAGCCACACACTCTCTCTCTCTAGTTGATAAGTGAGACAAACTACCGGATGACACAGGAACTCTCAAAAACAAAGGCTATAACAACATTATGATAAAGGTTAAGACAATCATTGGCTATATTGATGGTGATTTACCTTTCCATTAATATAGTAGATGAGTTTATTAATACCAATATACCTCTATGTGAGTATCTTATGATGGATACATCAATTACCCTTTCAAACCCATATTGTTTTACAGTGTTCTGTATTATCAAAGTCAGGAAATTCCAACATGAACCAGAGAGGCACTCGGTAGAGCACATACCTCTGCCTACGCTGGCTGGTTCTTTACCATTAATATCATAGGCATAGATTTTCTTTTGGATTTGGGTTCTTGGATATGATCCTGATCGCTGTAATCACTTCTTCCTTGGCCCATAGCCTATCTGCCCAACAATTGTTTTGACATTTTTCGGATCGTTACCTTGGCGCACATCGTAACTGCCCACCAAATTTCGTGAAAATTGGTTAATAACTTTGCGAGATATCTTTTTTACAGACACACATGAACAGGTAGACAGAGACAAAAACATAACCTCTTTCCAATTTCGTTGGCGGAGTTAACATAATGAGAACGATTGTGGCATAAGAGATAAGTCTGAATTCTGTTAATTTTGAACTTTATGGACAGTTATATTGTTAATGATAATGTATGACAGGTTGGGAGAGAGGTATCATGACCAGGATTCGAACCCACTCACTCCAGGTATATTTGGGAGAGTCGGGCACCGTAACCACTCGGCCATGAGCCACTCAGGGCCGAGTGGTTATGGTGCCCGACTCTCCAAATATACCTGTAGTGAGTGGGTTCGAATCCTGGTCAGGATACCTCTATCCCAACCAGTTATATTTGTGTTTTGTCTATGTGTATGAAGGAGACAACATGTAGTCTCCTACACACCCAAAGTAGAAAAGTGTTAGGTAGCCAAATTCAAACTATGTTGTAGTCAAAATGTCTGGTCACACCGAGCATGAAGCAGTTTAAGTTATAGAATAAGGGAAAGATGACTAAGGGGAGAGTTCCTGAGTGTATTTGGTGAGTGAATGAAAGCCTGGGAAAATTTTGAGTTAGAGAGAGGGATGGGAATATTTTGAAAGGTGGTTGTGGCAACCACCTCTTCCCTTAACCCTTTCTTTACCGGCGACGTATTTTTTTTATATTTCACTTACATTTAGACGATTTTATGAAGCTTACGAAGGATATATGGTAGCTCAAAGGATTAACTGAGATAGTCTGTAGCCTGTTAATCAGTAGACGGCATTCCTAAGCTGTGCAAAGTCGTCTAATAGTGCCCAGAATATAATGAAAAGTACATCACCGGTAAAGAATGGGTTAAGGGAGGGTGGGTGTGTTAATTTCATAATTTGTATAATACTCTATATAATGTTTTTAGTATCCTCCCTATACCTAGATCAATCTGTAAAAGACACCCCGTAGACCCCCTTCAAGATAAATTAATAACATTTTTGGTAGACAAATTTGCCGGGAGAATGCCACTTACTCTTAAAATTACAAGTTCGCTATCGCTCGACACGTAACTGGCACAAAAGGTCTTATTATTGACAAAGAAATGGATGTTAAAGTCATAAAATCGCTAAACTTTTGGGACGAACGTCTTAAAATCTAAATACTAATAGGGCTAAACATGAGGTAGAAAGAGGACCAGAAAAATTACCCAACCCCACTTAAGGGAGGAAATATGCAGAACGCTCTGAAATATAACACATATTATTGCATTAACAGTAGAAGAGTGAGATATGTAACACTACAGCACGTACAGAGAGATTGTAGGGAATTAGTAAGAAAAAGTGAGTTTACACAACATTGTTTTGTAGATGCCAATAACGCTTCTGATGGCTGCAAAACACTTGATATTGAAGTAGAATTCAAGATGTGGACCAATATTTGTCTATAATATAATTATTATCATGTACGTGTAACATGCATGCGGAATATATTATTGGTAAAAACAAAAACAGACAAATGTAATAAAGTCTTTGGAATAGACACGTTCACAGAAGCCACATACCCGACATTTTATGTTTGATTTGATGGATTGATGGATGGATCTGGACAATAGTAACCATCCACACACTATTGATGGATGGATCTGGACCATAGTAACCATCCACACACTATTGATGGATGGATCTGGACAATAGTAACCATCCACACACTATTGATGGATGGATCTGGACCATAGTAACCATCCACACACTATTGATGGATGGATCTGGACCATAGTAACCATCCACACACTATTGGTGGATGGATCTGGACCATAGTAACCATCCACACACTATTGATGGATGGATCTGGACCATAGTAACCATCCACACACTATTGGTGGATGGATCTGGACCATAGTAACCATCCACACACGATTGGTGGATGGATCTGGACCATAGTAACCATCCACACAATATTGATGGATGGATCTGGACCATAGTAACCATCCACACACTATTGATGGATGGATCTGGACCATAGTAACCATCCACACACTATTGATGGATGGACCTGGACCATAGTAACCATCCACACACTATTGGTGGATGGATCTGGACCATAGTAACCATCCACACACTATTGATGGATGGATCTGGACCATAGTAACCATCCACACACTATTGATGGATGGATCTGGACCATAGTAACCATCCACACACTATTGGTGGATGGACCTGGACCATAGTAACCATCCACACACTATTGATGGATGGATCTGGACCATAGTAACCATCCACACACTATTGATGGATGGATCTGGACCATAGTAACCATTCACACACTATTGATGGATGGATCTGGACCATAGTAACCATCCACACACTATTGGTGGATGGATCTGGACCATAGTAACCATCCACACACTATTGATGGATGGATCTGGACCATAGTAACCATCCACACACTATTGATGGATGCACCTGGACCATAGTAACCATCCACACACTATTGATGGATGGATCTGGACCATAGTAACCATCCACACACTATTGATGGATGGATCTGGACCATAGTAACCATCCACACAGTATTGATGGATGGATCTGGACCATAGTAACCATCCACACACTATTGATGGATGGATCTGGACCATAGTAACCATCCACACACTATTGATGGATGGATCTGGACCATAGTAACCATCCACACACTATTGATGGATGGATCTGGACCATAGTAACCATCCACACACTATTGATGGATGGATCTGGACCATAGTAACCATCCACACACTATTGATGGATGGATCTGGACCATAGTAACCATCCACACACTATTGATGGATGGATCTGGACCATAGTAACCATCCACACACTATTGATGGATGGACCTGGACCATAGTAACCATCCACACACTATTGATGGATGGATCTGGACCATAGTAACCATCCACACACTATGGGTGGATGGATCTGGACCATAGTAACCATCCATACACTATTGATGGATGGATCTGGACCATAGTAACCATCCACACACTATTGATGGATGGACCGGGACCATAGTAACCATCCATACACTATTGATGGATGGATCTGGACCATAGTAACCATCCACACACTATTGGTGGATGGATCTGGACCATAGTAACCATCCACACACTATTGATGGATGGATCTGGACCATAGTAACCATCCACACACTATTGGTGGATGGATCTGGACCATAGTAACCATCCACACACGATTGGTGGATGGATCTGGACCATAGTAACCATCCACACAATATTGATGGATGGATCTGGACCATAGTAACTATCCACACACTATTGGTGGATGGATCTGGACCATAGTAACCATCCACACACTATTGATGGATGGATCTGGACCATAGTAACCATCCACACACTATTGATGGATGGATCTGGACCATAGTAACCATCCACACACTATTTATGGATGGATCTGGACCATAGTAACCATCCACACACTATTGATGGATGGGTCTGGACCATAGTAACCATCCACACACTATTGGTGGATGGATCTGGACCATAGTAACCATCCACACACTATTGGTGGATGGATCTGGACCATAGTAACCATCCACACACTATTGATGGATGGATCTGGACCATAGTAACCATCCACACACTATTGATTAATGGATCTGGACCATAGTAACCATCCACACACTATTGATGGATGGATCTGGACCATAGTAACCATCCACACACTATTGATTAATGGATCTGGACCATAGTAACCATCCACACACTATTGATGGATGGATCTGGACCATAGTCAAATCCACACACTATTGATGGATGGATCTGGACCATAGTAACCATCCACACACTATTGATGGATGGATCTGGACCATAATAACCATCCACACACTATTGATGGATGGATCTGGACCACAATAACCATCCACACACTATTGATGGATGTATGTGGACCATAGTGACCATCCACACACTATTGATGGATGGATCTGGACCACAGAATACCCTATGTCCCGAGGCGGGAAGCATTAAACAAAATAAAGACAACACAAAAATAAATAGATTGTTTTCTACTAGCTAAATTCCTATAGTCTATATTTTGGATATGCCCCACCCTTATTCAAATTCACCATACTTTCTCCGTGCCTATGGGTTTAATCATACTATATATGTGTTGAGCGTCGAATTTACGTACTTCCTTAGCTGAAAAATAGTGCTTATTAATAACAATAATAACAAACAAAAGAGTAATGGTTTGGAAGACTAGAAGGAGTGTAGTTGTTGGGACAGAGAGTACACAAAGCCGGATGTCGAACGATCACTGATAAAAGGTGGTGTGTTACTGTGTGTGTGTGTGTGTGTGTGTGTGTGTGTGTGTGTGTGTGTGTGTGTGTGTGTCAGTATATGTTTGTGTTTGCTTAATTGTGTTAGTGTATGTCAGTATATGTTTGAGGGAATGTTTGTGTGTGTGTGTGTGTGCTTGCTTGAATGTGTTTGTCAGTATATGTGTGTGTTTTTTTCTTTCTATGTGGATGAGGGAGATAAAAGGCAAAACTGCCTGTGACGAGTGCCTTCCCCAGAGTTGAAAGAGTGACAGGGCCAAAATCTAGGAATGTTCGAACCAAAATGTCTGGACACATGCAGTTTGAAACAATTTAAGTCATGGGATGAGGGAAGGATGGATTCAGGGAAAGCGTTCCAGAGCTCACCTGTTGAATAGAAGAACGATTGGTAGTATCTTTTCACTCTTGAGTTCGAGAGTTGTACAGAGTAGGGGTGTGATTGTGTTGCAAGACAGGTACTACATACCCTATGTAGAGGAGGTGATATAGTCTGAGAGAGCTTTGAGGAACACTGATTATTGTAGTAGTGATAGAATAACGCGAGAGATGCGATGCAGCATTGCACCGAAGAGAGAGATATTGCAGAGAGTCGGTGAGTGGACGGGAATTGATGATACAAAATACTTTCCTTTCTACATTGTCCAGAATTGCTGTGAGAGAGGATCCTCCCCACACATGTGAACAATACTCAATACAAGGACGCACTGTGCCCCCTGTACAAAGCAAGAAGCTGTACAGTGGTAAAGAACCCCTTGAGGCGATTGAGTACACCCAACTTCTGGGAGACCTCATTAGCAAGTGTGGTGATATGGTCCATCCACGAGAGACCAGAAGAAAAAGGGACACCAAGAATAAAGGGTTGATTTTTGTATTGTTGAAGTATAAGGGATAGTCCTCTGGGAGTTCAAGGCAGGCAGATAGATCGATAAATTGGGTTTTGGAAGCATTAAATGTAACAAGGTTTTCTCTGCCCAAAATGGACATAGTAGTTAGATCAGAAGATAAGTGTTGTATGGCTTCATTACGTTTGTTTTTGGGGGATTGCTGGTTGGGGCGTTCTGGAAAACTAGTTGAGTGTGGGATAGTCAGTATTTGTGTGTGTTTGCTTGAGTGTGTTTGTGAGTGTGTCAATATATATGTGTGTGTTTGTTTGTTTGTGTGTGTGTGTCAGTATAATGTATGTGTGTGATTATGTCAATATGTGTGGCTATGTGTGTGTTTGCTTGAATGAGTGTGTTGGTTTGCGTTTGCTTGAGTTTTTGTGTGTGTCAATATGTGTGTGTGTGTGTATGTGGTCGAGTGTATGTGTCAGTATGAGTGTGTTTGCATGAGTATGTGTATGTGTGGATGTGTGTGTATGTTTGTTTGAGTGTGTGAGTGTGTGCTTGCTCAATTGTATATGTAAGTATGATTGTGTGTTTGCTTTAGGGAGTGTGTTTGTTTGCTTGAGTGTGTGTGTATGTGTGCTTGGGCGTGTGCGTGTCAGTATGTGTGTATGTGTGTGTTTACTTGAGTGCGTGCGTGTGTCAGTGTGTGTTTACTTGAGTGTGTGTGTCAATGTTTTGCGTGTTTTTAGTGTGTTTGAGTGCGTGAAAATAAATTTATGCTTGGGTATGTGTGTGTGTTTGCTTCAGTGTGTGTTTGCTGGAGCATGTTTGTGTGTGACCGAATATGTGTGTTTGAGTATGTGTGTGTGTGTGTGTGTGTGTGTGTGTGTGTGTGTGTGTGTAATTGTTTGTGTAAGTATGAATATGTGTTTTTATGTGTATGTGTGCGTGTGTTCTTGAATTATGATTAAGACAATTAAAACAACAAATAATTAACAATACCCCCAAGACAACGAACTGGCTGGAGTTAAAGCTTGTAGGTGTATGGTGGCATCACACGATCGCTTTTATCGGTAATTATCAACGACAATTTTTGTTAGCAATAATATATGTTACTCCTTTGTATTGTTATTGGCCTCTAGACTAAAGGTAGAGGATTTTAGGAGACTAACATATTTTACAACTTTAAATCAGAGGCTGCCAGACCAAAATTGCCCAGTAAAATAGCCAGAAAAACTCGCTCGTGTGACACCGCCTTATAAGAATAATTATACAGGGTTATTCACAGAGTGTTTTCATACTGTTCAGAACGTATTAGCCAGACAAAGATAAGATCATGTTACTAAATGACTGTCGGGGCGAGTCTTCATATATTTTAAGTTCTTATACATTTTAAGTTATTAATATAGAACTAAATAAAGTCTATGGATTGTTTTAATCAGTTGGAGTGTTGAACATACACAGTAATTAATGACAGTAACTGTACATGTGTGTGAGGGCATGGTAGTCAATTAATGACAGTAACTGTACATGTGTGTGAGGGCATGGTAGTCAATTAATGACAGTAACTGTACATGTGTGTGAGGGCATGGTAGTCAATTAATGACAGTAACTGTACATGTGTGTGAGGGCATGGTGTGTGAGGGCATGTGTGTGAGGGCATGTGTGTGAGGGCATGGTAGTCAATTAATGACAGTAACTGTACATGTGTGTGAGGGCATGGTAGTCAATTTATGCCGGATGTACATGTGTGTGAGGGCATGGTAGTCAATTTATGCCGGATGTTAAGAGGCCATAGTTTACGTCACCAGTTAACCCTATCTGGTGCTGGGGAAGGTCTCTTTGTAACTACCATGTTTTACTACATTGGTTTGGAGATTTTAAAATATTTCATCTCATTAGCTTGGTGATTAACTTAACAGACACTTTACCCAATTCAAGTGTCGATTATATCAAGACGAGCGATAGCAAGCCTATTGTATAGGATTATCTTGGCTTTGGCCAGCACAATTTTCTACCGACTACCGAACAATGTACATATTTTTCTCGAAGTGGCTCGCTGGTGTAGTGACTAGCGTCTTGGACTTCCACCCAGAAGGCCCAGGATTGCGCCCACACTCGGCGCATTAAAGATTTTTCACAATCACCGAGTCATTACCATCCCTCATGAGCAAGGGGATGGGATAGTAGTACAGTAGTATTTTAACTGCTAGAAATTTCCCACATATCTATAAACGTAGTGCGGTTTTCAATCTGTAGACTGGCGTTGAGTAGAGGTCTGTAAGTCAACTGGTTCAGTTGTGATGACGATTTCAGTGGAGCGAATTTTGCCGCGATGTTGACAATATCGGAGCTTTTCAGACACTAATTTCGTCTGACGTCACAACAACATTGATCCGACGTCTCCTTATTGTTTTCGGAGGTGCAGTGACGCAACGATCGGCTTTGTTTACATGCGTCGGACGCACAGCGTTCAGACCAAGCTGAATAGGCTTTCAAGCTTACGGATTTTAACAGGACACCCGGGTTCCTGCCCATCTGCAGCGATGTCATTTTAACATGCTGCCCGGGCCAGGAGGGTTAAGAACTATTATTATTATTATTATATAGAAGGGGGTCTGGGTGGCGTTCATTGTTTCCTTGCCTATCCTTCTATCCGGATGGATAATTTACGTTCTAGTCTTTACCGACCAATAGTAGTGAAGATAGGAATGACTGCCTTTAACTCCAAGACGATTTAACTGGTCTCGAGAATTGAGAAACCACGTGGCAAACGACATTCAGGCACTATAAATGTAGGCTAATCATATTCCATTTACCCGTAATAACAGACCCATTCCAACCACCTACAAACACCATAACACTGATCTTCATACAGTATCCTTCCATAAATAATTGAGTGTCCACATCTCTGCTGAAATGAGGAGGATCACGCACATAAGAAACATAATAGCCAAACCCAACAGAGCCTTGTTGAGGGTTTAGGGCAGAACCTTGATGCATTAGAAGCCATACTGAACAAAGTTTTAAGGTGGATATAACGTGATGTTAACAGACACACCACATTTGTCACTTTACACAAACCTCATATTTCACTGGAAGACACATACACAGAGATTTTTTTTATAGAAGGCACCATATTGAATACTCAAGCAATTAGTATAAACGAGACGCAAGCATACATTTCAAAGGTACCTTTTCCTTTATCTGAGGGAAGCTGGATGAACAAGAGTGGTAATATGATCTTTCCAAGAAAGGTCAGAAGAATACAAAGAACACAAAGAATACCAAGAAAAGATGAAGGGTTGATTTGTGTGTTGTTGAAGGTATAAATGATACTGTAGACGTGTGGAAGTTCTTGGTGGGTAGATAAATGGAGAAATTGGGTTTTGGAAGCACTGAAAGTAACAAGATTTTCTCTGCCCCAATCGGAAATAGTTGATAGATCAGAAGATAGCCATACTAGAGCCTCACCACATGAGTTTTGGAGTGATTGCATGCTGGGTCATTGTGGAAAACTAGTTGAATTACAATTAATATATTCCACTGATTAAGAGAGCAGCATAGTAAATACAACCTACTACATTTTTAAGCATGGGTTTGTTATGGGTGGTGGTGCATAGCCATTTTATGACCTGAAATAATTAAACCATTCAATGTATATCTTGAGTGGCAGGAAACATTTATAGCTAAGTTTGGTTCCAAAACGGCAACTTCCGATGCCAGTCCCCCAGACTGGGACACTCAAACAGTCCCTAACAGTAAGGGGAATCAGACAATCATCACATAACTGATGTACGTCCCCACATGCAAGGAACCCATAAGTGAGCCTGGTATGTCTAATGTGGAGGCTAGCCAGATCAGTCTTCAAACTGCAAGGCATGGTAGAGCAAATTATTTGGGGGCAAATGAATGTGTAGCATCTCAAAGCTTGTTGCAAATGACATAATTCCACCAGGACTACCAACAAACATGGACCACAGACATAAGCAATGTGTGCAGATAAAAAGCAGGCAGAGAGTAATGGATAGAACAAGTGTATGATGTATGTAAGCAATTATATATTTACGCGTGTTCTTAGATTCATTAAGCTTTAGTTTTATTTAGATAAATGTACTGCATACATAACACTTTAATACACATGGAAATGGTAAAATACTGTTTCCATTATGTATATATCAGAGTTGAGTTTTGGCGAAGTAAGTCCATATTTTTGTTATCATTTTTGTTTTCTATATGTCTTGCCATTTTTTCTAAATCAAGTTAACCCTACTTGCCCGGGCAGCATTTATAGATGTCGATAGTCCTATCCGGAAGATCTGGCCAAAAAACGTTGTATGAAAACATAGGCCTATTTTTGTTAATTTGATAGCTAGAGAATTCACACAAATATCAAAATGTAGCCCTTACTTGTATCTGTAGACTGGCATTAAGTAGAGCTCTCTAGGTCAACTGGTTCAGGTGTGATGACGAATTCCGTGTAGAGAGTTTTTCCGCGGATTTAGCCATATTGCACATTTTGGCAGATTAATTTTCGCTCTAACTGGCAATGGCGGACAAAGTCGGACTTCTTCCTCTTCTTGTTGAGGCTTGGCGGCGCTTCGATCGGCTTTGTTTACAAACGTTTCGCCGCACGGCTTTCAAAGCACGCTTAAGGACGCTTTCAAGCATACGGATTTTAAAAGGACGCCCGGGCTCCGGGCCTTCGCAAGGTGCGTCCTTTTAAAATGCTGCCCGGGCAGGAAGGGTTAATCATAGAAGAACATATATTATATGGGAATCACAAATATAAAGGTGTGCAGGGTGCGGGTGTTGAAGTGTTTTGCAATTAATTATCTATTTCTTAATTCTTTCAGCGAGGGCATTTTGGCCTATATTGACTTTCATTCCCTGCACATTTTCATGCATAAACAAAAGCCAGAAAAAATACAATGATATATCCGTGAAAGTAAAGTAATAGAGCTTTCCAATGACACCTAAATCATCTCTGTACGACGTTTGGTTGTCTAGAAACGATCTTGCAAATGTCAACCAAAATCGCTAAAACTTTGCGTTTTTTAGCTGTTTTTTATATGTGTAACGCTGCAATCATATGGAGAAATCTCTCAGTTACATCAGTGCTGGGCCAGACTTGGTGAACGATGGATGAAGGCGTCCCACGCTTGCTGCAACAGCTTGCCTTGCTCCCAAGCCATATAAAAGGCAAATTTTCGTGTCCGTCTGGTGACGGGTGCCACAACATAGGTGTTAATCTTCTAAATTACACCACAGCTGGAATGCTAGATCATATTATTAAGAAAATGAGCTAGTGAAACACAGGATAGGAATGTGCGTTTTGTTCTCCCTGAAAGATGAGTATAATAAAAGGCGAAAAGAGACTGACAATTAGAGACACACTAATCATTATTTTACTTTAACCCCTTAAACCCCACCTGAATTATATTTAATTGACCACTGTAACCCAGCCAATTTTCGATTTTTATTTTCATGAAAGGTAATGATGTCAGTTATAAATGAAAGAATATGTGCATAATAGCACTCACCAAGGATATTTGGGGGTCCTTGGAAAAGAGGGGGGGGGGGGGGGGGCTTTCATCACCATCGCTCTGTGAGGTGCGCCTTTTCAAAACTCCCAGGCTGCTAGGTGGTAGTTGCCTGGGTGAGTGTGGCTGACGTACGATGCCTTCAACTTTCGAGGGAGTCATTTACACCACTCAAGTAACATGTGTGTCTCCACAATGCATAATCAACTATCACTAAAACTCATTGTGAATGTTGGTTGAGTGTTATAAAGTGCGTAAAGTCCAATGTATACAGTATCAGTATCTGGCAAGCTTCTAGCGTGTCTCTAGTTGCCATGGCAGCCATCTTGCCTCCTGTACCATAACAGAACACACATACGAACGCACGCCTAGCCTTCTACCACGACTGACTTTCCCCCAAACTTGTGGGCTAGGTTACTTTCGCTTTCACTGTTCTATGTGTATTATTTCAGTTAAAATTATACTATTGCAAGTGTCACTGTCACTTATAATATGCGATAATTTATGGGCAGCTTGTAAGTGTTCAAGGATGTGGTAGTCCCTGAAACACTTTGGAAAACACAGTGCCACATCGGTCTGGGGATGTGGAGGTGGAGGTACTAGTCTACGAGACACCGACCACGATGCCGAGATGCCACGAACAACAGGGATCATGGGGGGGGTCTCCTCTTCCATTTCCTCTATCTCCTCTAGTGTTGGCTTGTAATCCTCATCAGACTCTTCATCAGATGAATCGGTATCACTATCCTCGTAATGTAAAACATCGATATCGGTGTGAGGTGTGAGGTGAGAGCTTTTGCGGCCAGACATGGTGGGTCACTCGCGAGGGATATTGTGTACCGACGCACCACACCTCACGCACCCTCACGCCTGCTCGGCCGTATTTGAGGAGTTGCCAACTACTACTTTTGTTGCACAGTATCTTAAAGTAGTTCCCTTACGAATATCATCCCTCATCATGCCCTATAACAGGTGCTTGAAGGCTATGTCTTGGACCACTAGCTGTGCACAGATTCGTACCAGATGCAAAGGAAAGGATAGAGGTGAGTTTCAGCTGCTGTTGATCAAGTCTATGACTTGGAGAGTGAACATCGAGCCTCACTATTACACTATCTTGCACTGGTGTTGGTATTGAATGCAACAGGTCTGTCCTTTGACCAGACTTGCTAGTGTCAGACATAGAAGGTTGATCAGAGCACTTTTCACTTTCAGTCTTCAGACATGAGGGGCTAGTCTCAAACGTAGCAACATTACCAAGAACACTTGGTGGCTAATATCGAACTTAGTATTCCCAGCCTCGTAACTAAGATTGTTCCAGTCATCATACCTGAAGGTGCTAGTAACGAATCGAGCTGCAATTGTTTTTGCCAGGTTGAGAAACATAGTCTGTCCTAGTTTTGCGTATGCTGGTGTGTATCCTGTGCGAACTAAAAGGGCACGATCCGATGTAGTTATTGTTCAGGCGGCCACCTACGGAATTCTTGTTTTTCGTTTGGCCATATGGGGGCTTTTGCACTTTCATTTCTTGATGTAAAGATTAATAAAGGTAACAAGGAATTAACCACCGAAGTATTTAGAAAACCAATACACACGGGACTGGGCTTGAGCTGGTTTAGTTTTTGCCCAGAGATATACAAAGTCAATTTGATAAAAACTTTACTTGGTAGGGGTTATGATATTTGTTCTACTTATGTGACTCTTCATGCTGAAATTTGTAAATTAAGGGTATATTTCGTCCTTAATAATTATAAAGAGGACCCTTTTAATCGTGTTCTAAGAAAGTTCTTATTTTCTAAACAATGTCAGAGTAATGTGGTAAAATGTTATGTCCCTAAGTTAATAAAATATATGAAAATGTCGTTTTATGGCAAAATAAGCTACAAGTTCCGGAACATTCTGTTGAACACGTTGAAAGATAATTTCCCTTCAGTAAATTTTAGAGTTGTATTCACTAATGAATTTAGAATTTGATAATTTTTTAACTGTAAGGACCGAGTGCCGAATCCTCTATGTTCGAATATTGTGTACAAATTTACTTGTCCTAGCTGTCAGGCGAGGTATATTGGATCCTCTAGTCGTTCATATAAAATCAGAGTATTCGAATATATTGGAAAAAGCTATCGGACTGGCACGTTTTTACAAAGTATACCATTCTCGGATGTGCGAAATCATTCTCACCAAGAAGATCACCCTTACACAGATAGAGATTTCGAAATAGTTGCTAGGTTTAGATATCCAAATGATGCACTTGTGGGCGAAAAATTACTAATTAAGAGTCAAAATCCCGAAATAAATCTTGTCAATAATTGCTAACGTCACTGCTTCACAGATCTATATATTTGGTGTTTTGTATGTTGTGACGTTAACCACTCCGTTAGAACCGCATGGCTTGTCCTACAGTGACTCGCTAGGATCGCCAGGGCAGTGGATGGGGCTAGAGTTTATGTATTAGAGTGTGCTTTATTTCATATGAAAGCTTGTGTCATGGGCAGTCCAGAAAGGCTCTTTGTTTTCGCCCATGTCAAGGCTTTATATATTTAATTGTAAAGTATATGTTTTATCATTAACTAGTAATGATGGGATCTGGGAGAGAGAGAGAGAGTAGAACAGAGTGAGAGGGGGCGCGCAGTGTTTTTTGTCCCGCTCGATGACGTCACGGCTGGCTGCCTCGCGGGGGTTGGTGGAGAGAGGCCCTTACCATGCTGCAAGCTCTTGCTAGTGGCTAGGTGGACTTGTAACCGCTGTTTCCCCACGCACCTCGAGCTAGTGCGAGTATATATACAGTTCCTCGCCACTCTCTCCCTCAGATCTGGTTTCTAGAACACACCCATCTTTTTTCCCTTGCTATCTGTCCCCGCTCCGTACCTGAGAATCTTTTCCTCTGCCTATCTCTCTCATTTTCCATATCTTTCACCACCTTTTATTAATATTATACCCCCTCTGGTTAACTCTGCAAAATCAGCTTCATGCTGGCCAGTTGTATTGTGTGTTAAGGTCTGATATAGCCTATGTATGTTAGTTGTTAAGATAAGTGGATCACGAAGCATTGGTTGGCATTTATATTGTTTAGTACTGCTTCCTTTAGTTATTAGTGTTCTGCTGGATTAGATAATGCTAGACTAGGAGTCTGATATTATAGGTATTGTTTCCTATGAGTGCTGGCTTCAGTTAAAAGCGGCACGACATACCTGAGAACTGGAGTTGATTGAGTAAATTCTAGTCTGTGTGTCATTGAGAGTAGAGCATGCACGAATGAGGGTTTTTTGCCTATACCATTCTGCACTGTTCTGGTCTCGATTGTTTGTCTTTGAGGTACGCCAGGAGAACGCTTAATACTTCGGTATTAAGGTTTCTCAAGAGAGCTACCCTTCATTATAACGTAATATTTGACGCACAGACTTGAGATTTGCACTAGGGTTTGCAGCATGCCATGCGCACCAGTATCTCGTATCATTGACTCTAGCTAGACTTTATCAGTCACAGCAGACATTAAGTATATTAACCTAATTACTCTTTTTATGCATACCCATTTATGATTACACAAGCATTTCGCAGCCTAGTTTGATGTATTGAGACACAAACGACTTAGGCTCTTTTTGTTGATAGGAATACTGCATTGTCGTGGCGATTATTATTAGTGTTGTAGTATTTAGGATATTCTTGGCTCCGACGGCATTATATATTCTGCCTTTTTGTATAGCATCTAACATTTAAAGAAGATTCCTTGTTAGTGTTGAAGGACTTTAGTGCACTTTCTTTCATGCAGGAGTGCCTGACATTTATTGATTAAAGTAACGTAAGCTGTAACTTCTCTTACCACCTTACTTTGCATACCATAACCAAGCACCTTCGGTTATAGGTAGTAATAGGCTGTTTTCACATAACATTAAGCCTAGAGTAGACGCACATTTATTGAGAGTTTGATAGCCTATTATTGCATATAGAACTCTGTAGAGTATTTGTGTTCTTTGTTCACTGGGAATATACTTCAGAGGTTGGAGCTAGCGCTTTCCGTTGTAACATTTATGCCATTACTAGTCCAATGAATAAGAGCCCTGATATATTTGAACCCCAGTCGTAACAAATGGTGACCTTACCTAGGATTTGGTGAACCTACATTTATTAGCAGGGAACATTTGTTGTTTTGGGGAATATTTTGCGGGGATCAGCAAGAATATTTTTTTTTTGCAACATAGTATAGCCCTTGAGTATTTCCGAGAATTTTTGTGTGTATATCGAGGTATAAGAGTTTGGGGTGCTTCTTTTCTGAATATTGTGGTGAGAAATTTTTGTGAGCATCATGTCTTATACCGGATCAGAGGAGAATGGAGACACAGTACGTAATGTCGAAACTGAGGAAGAGCAGCATGATGAAAGGGTTAATCGGGTGAACTGTGAGGAGGATGCTAGGATATTTTTGCAATGGCCTGTTACTGCCGAGCGGTTGGAGGGTATGGATCGGTACGGTCTTCAATGCCTGGCCACAGCTATCGGTCATGCGGTTACTAGCAGCATGACCAAGGATAACTTGATAACGTGTGTACTGGGCAGGGTGACTGGTGAGCGAGATGGGTTGAGTGCTCAGAGCCCTTCGGCCATGCTTCCCCTACACTCGACTCCCAGCCATCCCAGTAGTTTGCCGACCCCGGGTACGCTTCCACAGGTGGGTGGTGACTGGCAGGGTGGGTTGCCCCTGGGGGGACCACCGGTAATTTCAAACATTGTAGCACCTTCACCTCCTCAAGGGTTATCTCCAGAATTATTGCTTCAGCTCGAATTAGCTAAGATCGAAGAGAGAAAGGCTATCAGGGCAGGTGAGCAGCAAATAGAATTAGCCAAGATAGAAGAGAGAGCCAAGCTAGCAAAAATCCAAGCTGATTTTGAGTCGACTAGGTACTGTGCCTACATGGATGTAGAGAAGTCGCGAGTAGAGACAACGGGACAGCGACTTGGGGCTGGTAACCGTGTTCATGAGCAGTCTCTCTCGCACTTATTGAAACTGGTTCCGGTGTTTGATGAGAGTGGTGTAACAGAATTTTTCACACGCTTTGAGAAGAAGTGCCAGGAACACCAGTGCCCAGAGAATAAATGGGCAGCACTTGTATCCTCTAGATTAATAGGCAAGGGTCTTAAAGCCTACGATGCATTACCTTTGGAGTTATGTATTGTGTACGAGGATCTCAAGGAGGCTGTCCTGAGGGCTTACGAATTGCAACCAGAAACGTACCGTTTGAAGTTCCGGGGTGTAACTAAGGGAAGAGATAGCACCTTTTTGGAACACGCCCGGGACTTGTCCGATGCTATGGGGAACTGGCTCCGATCTGAGAAGGTCACAACATTTGATGAAATTAAGCAGTTAATGATGTTGGAGCAGTTCTTTAACCCTCCAGCCCCGGGGGCTATAGCTCGTGACTGTGCTGCGGTACCGGGTGTTTTGACGATCTTTGGCCTATGTTAACTACTCTGTAAGTCAATGAATATGGCATGTAATGTTGTGAATAAAAAAGAATAATGTTCCACAAACCTTCCTCTGTCGAATGGCGTTGAGTAGAGGTCTCTAGCCCCTCTGGTTGCATAATGGTGAGCGCGGGAAGACGAGTGCTTTTCTGCGGCAAATTCTTCCCGCGTTCGAACGCGTCGCCCCGGCCATGGCTACGACGCACCTAGCCGCTCGTCGCGCCAAAGTATTTATCTCCCTTAGACGATTTTAGTGTTTGATATTGAGAATGTGATGTTTATTTGATATTTTCTAGTTATTTTGAGGCCAATTATATAAAATATGTTTATTAGGGTATCACTGTCACTGATATTGCTAATTTTCACTCAATACCGTACATTTTATTAGTAATTGAGGTAGGTTATTGTTGTATTAGGCACTGATTATTCGTTATTACAGGTGTTTATTATTCTTTGGTCATCAAGTATTGTGTCTTGTGTCACTTTCACTTCGATAAATATGCTTTAGAGTGTCACTGTCACTGATAATGCTCATTTTCACTCGATACCGTACATTTTATGAGTAATTGAGGTAGGTTATTGTTGTATTAGGCACTGATTATTCGTTATTACAGGTGTTTATTATTCTTTGGTCATCAAGTATTGTGTCTTGTGTCACTTTCACTTTGATAAATATGCTTTAGAGTGTCACTGTCACTGATAATGCTCATTTTCACTCGATACCGTACATTTTATTAGTAATTGAGGTAGGTTATTGTTGTATTAGGCACTGATTATTCGTTATCACAGGTGTTTATTATACTTTGGCCATCAAATATTAGGTCTTGTGTCACTTTCACTTTGACAAATATGCTTTAGAGAGTGTCACTGTCACTGATAATGCTCATTTTCACTCGATACCGTACATTTTATTAGTAATTGAGGTAGGTTATTGTTGTATTAGGCACTGATTATTCGTTATCACAGGTATTTATTATACTTTGGCCATCATATATTAGGTCTTGTGTCACTTTCACTTAGTTATATGATTTGTAAACGTTTTATATACAATTTATTGTGTCTTTTTTCACTGATTTCTATATTTCTATAGGTTCTAATCATATGAATGTCACTTGGTATATACATATGTGTCACTTTCACATATTATTATGGTGTAATTGTATTTGTATCAATTTTCTCATAATACATGACTTTTGTATTACAATAAATTGATTTTCTTCCACTTTTTGCCTATATATAATTATAGTGTACATATTGTCATTTTATTTGGCAATTTCAGTATGATTATTAGAACTCCAGCTTGGAGTGGTAATCAAAGAAGCACTCTAAAGCACAGAGTGCCACCTTGCACTCCACACACTCCATGGTTGACTTTTTACCTGACCTCGGCCTCACCCTGCTGTTGTAGCAGACATGGCACCGCTTCTGCTGTGTTCTTCCTGATTCATTCTGAGGCAGGGAACCAAGCCTGTGCCTAATCAAGTATTGAGCACACTGCAAGCGGTCGATAACGGCGGGTCCAGGATGTGCCACTGCCCTCTGTGGCGTAGCATACTTCTCCAGGAGCTCCGTCAACACCTGCTTTTGGAACCTCCGCAGGCTATTGAACTTCAGGGGTGTGTTCACATTCCGAAGCTTGTATATATTGTAGGCATTCAGAACTGACATGTCCACCATATGCAGAAAGAACTTTTTGTACCATCTGCACGAGGTACGCAGGCAGTCAATGAAGCCTATCTGCATGTCAGACTTGTCCACCAGCCTCATGTTGATGTTGTAGTCCAGGACAGCATCGGGCTTGGTCACCCTGGCCTGGGTGCGGCGATCCACCTTGCCAGTCTCCACCATTTCCCCCTTGTGGATGGTGCTCAGGAGGTTCACCTTCCGCTGGTCGTGCCAGTGGATAGCCAGAATGGGCCCCGACTTCTTCTTGAACACATCACCTTTTTTGGTCTTTGGAGGGAAAGGTGGCATGCCCTTCCTTTTCCCTCGTACTGTGCCTACAGTCCCCATCTTGCGCTCATGCAGGTACTGTGAGAGAGTGGGGGACGTGTAATAATTGTCCGTGTAGAGGACGTGATTCTTATGATTGTAGCGGTCCATCATGGCTTGCACCACTGCTCCGCCAAAGCCAATGAGGGGGTCCACAAGCAAGTCCCCTTCCTTCCCGCTGTAGACCAGGAAGTCCAGGACATAGCCAGTTTGGCAGTCGCACAGCACAAAGAATTTTATGCCAAAGCGATGTCTTTTTGAGGGGATGTACTGCCGGAAGCTGAGTTTTCCCCGGAACAGCACAAGAGACTCGTCAATGACGACCTTGCGGAAGGGCTTGAAGTAGGAGGTGAAGCGTTCTCGCATCATCTCGTACAACGTCCTAATCTTCCACAGCTTGTCTGGGAGGTGGACGTCAAGGTTGGTGACAAGATGGAGCGCTGCGAGGATATCAAGGTACCGGTCGCGAGACATATATTTCCCGAAGGCAGGGGTGGATATCAGATCAATGGTGATCCAATAGTCAGGCAACCTATGCTTCTTGACATAAGGCATTAGCATGGTGAGTGCCAGGAACACCATGAACTCTTTATGAGTCACTGGGGTCCACTGCCTCATGTGGCCCTTGGTCACCTTGCCCAAAAAGTGGACCTGGAATTGGTGCTGCTTATTTGTCTCTTTGACAACATAGCCTACCACCTCCTCATCAAAGAAGGCCTCAAATAGTTCGTGTGGTGGAGCATTGGGGCCTGCAGGAAAATTGGGGGTAATGCCTGAACCCTCCAGTACCTCATCAAAAGCTGGCACATCAGGGTTGTATCCATCCTCATCAACTACGTCTTGCCACTGAAAAACGTAGAATGGGTCTTGTCTACGCTGACGAGGAGCTCCAGCTGGTGGCCCAGCACGCCCAGGGCCAACTCGGGAGGCGTGCGCCCTAGGGCGGCGAGGGCGTCGGCCAGGGCGGCGGGCAGCACGACGGGCAGCACGACGCCGGGCCAAGCGGATGGGTCGAGGGTCGTCGATGTCCATATAGTCATCGTCAGAGTGGTCATCTTGCCCTGACGGTGAACCTATGTAATCATGGCCAGA
Source organism: Lithodes maja (assembly GCA_037953745.1). Lineage (NCBI taxonomy): Eukaryota > Metazoa > Arthropoda > Malacostraca > Decapoda > Lithodidae > Lithodes > Lithodes maja. The sequence continues at coordinate 61,382 of JBAKBP010013342.1, forward strand.
GTCTTCAGAGAGGTGCCCTTCATCATCAGTGGCCCCCACATAATCTGGCGGGGAACCAGTGATGCGTGGGCGGCGTGCGGGTGGGCGAGGTGGGGAAGGAGTGGCAGGTGAGGCTGTGTCCCCCCGAGGTCCCGGGCTCCTTGGCCTGCGACGAGTGACAGAAAGCAATGATTCACTGTCACTAGGCCCAGGTATTGGTGATGCGAGCTCAAAGACTTCTTCAGGAAGACATGTTGAAGGCGCGAGAGGTGGGGAGGACCGTGGGGACAGTTGCGGGGACGTATGGCTGGGGCCGGCCGGGGTGGACGCCGCGGGAGCCTCGAACAAAACTCTCTTACTTTTCTTAATTTTCTTTGTATATTTCCTACCTTTCCCCTTTTCGGCAACAGTATGTCTCCTGTTGGGGGACCTAGGAGGCAAATAGGCCGAAAGTGGGGGGTCCTCAACCCTTGGCAATGGTGGGGGTGGTGGGGAAGAATGCGGGGCATCCGGGTCATCTTGGGTGGCGTGGGTAGATAAGGGAGACAATGGCGGACGAGAAGGGTCACCACGCTGACCCTCACTTACAGCCTCATCCTCACCAAGTATTTTTGCTTGTTCCCTAGCTGCCGCGGCCGCCTTCTCAAGTATTTTTTGCTTATACAAATGTAGCTTGAAAGGCGATTTACCTGGGGAAGGGCTTGGAGTCGTGTCACTTATGCGAAATTTGGTGAGTGACCTTGAACTCTCCCACTCACTCACTCTCTCAAGTTCACTGTCTTTAGGTAAACCAGCTTCCTCAACAACTGGTACATCACCTTCATCACTCTCATCACTGTCATGTTCTCTCGCAAATCCCAGGAATTGCTCTTCTTTGTCACTCTCATGGCCATAATCACTCGACTTATAATTACTGGAGTCGTCACTGACTTCATCATCAACATTATGCTTGGCATCAGCTCGCTCATAAAGTCTCAAAGTCGTCTCAATACCTCCGGGAGATAACACATTTAGGCGATGGCGTCGGGGTAAGGCGCGACGAACTAGCAAGGGCGTCGTAGGAAGCACGGTATCGGACACAGCGGAATCACTATTTGGCGTACTGTCCATGATGGCGTCGGGGTAGATACTGTTGTTGTGGCGTCGTTTATGCCGGGTGGCGCCACCTACCGTCCCATGATACCAAAAATGTACGCGCGGCATTCGAAAGCACTCACGCAAGCAATGGGCGTTCAAGAGCCCTTCCGGGTTGCGCGGGCCGAGGTTGTTATGGGCGTTCAAGAGCCCTTCCGGGTTGGAGGGGTTAAGAGTACGGGCGGTGATCTAACTTTGAACTTGAAGGAGAAAAACCCAAGAACTCTAGTCGAAGCAGCAGAAATGGCTGATCGACGGCTGTCGTTGATTCGGGGTTGCGGGTCCTCACAGAAGTACGATGTAAGTGCTAAGGACCGTTATCCTCCCACTCCCCGGAACAATGACACATTTAAACAGAAGAGCCATGAAACTAAAACTGAATCCAAACCTTACACCACACCGTATGTGAAAAGTCATGGGCCTTTTACATCACAGTATAAGCCGAAACCGAAATTTATGTGTTTTAGTTGCCACCAGGAGGGTCATAAGGCAAATGAGTGCCCTAGTCGACCTCCTCCGGCAGCCGTGTCTTTTGCTCACGGCAGTGGAGTGTTCAAGAGGACATCGGAGTTTGTTAGAGGCATTTCTTCCGAGGTAAATACACTGCCAGTGCAGAAGGATCCGGAAGGCTTATTCCCTGTCCGTGATGCCTTTAGTGACCACAGGGGACTCGGTTGTGTGGAGTGGGGGGGTAGAAGACATGAGGTGAGAATTTTGCGTGACACTGGGGCATCGCAAACACTGTTGAGAAATTTCACTGGTAAACCTGTCAATACGGCGCGGGTGGTTGTGGTTCAGGGAGTTAATGCAACAAGGTCATACCCGCTTGTAAGAATGAAGGTGGAAGTTGATGGTGTGACTCGTGACCTGGATGTAGGAATTGTGGAGAAGTTACCTGTTGGGGGCGTCGACCTCCTTCTCGGCAACGACTTTGCGGGACCTACTTCTGAGGCTCCACC
>JBAKBP010013343.1:0-63447 GCA_037953745.1 Lithodes maja
GTTCTGGGGGGGGGGGGGGGGGCGCTCGGTTATGGCCTTGCTCGGGGCCTTGGGGCTGTTCGGCCAGGCAGCTTGGGGAACAAAAAAAAAAAAAAAAAACGGTTATTAAGGGGAGGTTTGGTTTATATGGTCCCCTTTCTCCCTCATGTTTGGCCCCATTAGTTTTGAAATGTTAAGACTTTTGTTCCATTAGTTTGGCGTTTTAAAGACCTTTTGTCAGTTACGTGTCTATTTTTTCCAGGCGAGCGAAAGCGAGCCTGTATTTTAGGAGGAACAAGCCTTCGGCCAGGATTTTTTTCTGCCAAAAAAATTATACATTTATCTCGCGGGGGGGGGGGGGGGTCTTGGGGGTATTTTTTAAAGCTTGATGAATTCTTGTGAGGAATCTAAAGAAAATTACATACATTAATAAATTAAAACAAATAACACAAATCTGGCTTTAAGCTACAATGTACATTAACTCGGTGTGTTCTCGGTGTTAGTTTGGATATAATGCCTTTCTATTAGCGTATGGGGTGCAAGGCCCTCCAGTACCTTCAGTGAAGATCTAGTGAATACCTTTCATAGTTTTGTTTGAGAAGGGAAGGGAAAGGAAGGGGCAATAAGTCGGGTGGAAGAAGGGGGATCGCCATGGGTAACTTACATCTATTGGTATCCGTACTAAGTAAGGTTACTAAGCAAGGTTCATCAAAGTTCAATAATTTGTTCTCTCGTTTTTTTTAATTTGTTATGTTTTTATTTTATGTATTATTTTTTGCGATCACACACACACACACACACACACACACACACACACACACACACACACACACACACACACACACACACACACACACACACACACTACCACCACACCACACTGGCCAGAGTTGTTACAACTTTACAGACAGCTGCTGCCAAGGGTTCATCAGGGTCGCCATAATGACCACACAGCAGAACATTTTTACAGTCCAAGCTCAAGCACTGTGGTATAGAGGCAGCTCCTAATAAGTGGGGATAAAAGTAATCTTTAAACCAAGGTTGGGGAGGTTGTAGGCACCAATCGAGAACGGAAGTACCCAGGGGAAGCCTCATAGGCATGTGATAAGGAGTTGCCGGAACTCCTGTTTAATTTGCTTGGTTTCCCTTACTGATTTTGCATGTGTCTCACCTATGCAGACAGTGATCAATCTATTGTTGACAAACACCTCAACTTAACACTACACTTAACAAGCACACTACATTTCTTTCCAATATACCAACACATTATTCAAAATGATGGGGTAGAGGAGGAGCGCAACAAATGCCCCCATACCCACCAGACCTTCTCCTAACAATCCCTCAAGTAGTTCTGGACCACAGCCTGTCACTCTAACCATCAAGTATTGACATTTTCATGGCCTTACCTGACCACCACATCTACTCCAACAAACCTGATCTTCTTTTTCTTGTCGAGCCTCAGGTGTCTGCCAGCAGCCCCATCTCTGTCTCCTACTTTCTCTATCCTATTTTCCAATCCAAAGTTGGATGTTGTGTATAGCCTATGTGCATAACAAACTCACTTGCTCCCGTGTTCCCGACTTAGACTCCTCTGAGTTCTCAACTCTGGCTCAAAATTGCCTTCCACTTTCAAACTAAATATTTCTGATCCTCCCAAATGGTTTGACCATCTGAATTCTGAAATGGAACACATCCATCAACCTCTCCTTTATCAGAAATCTATCCATGTAGGCTTTGAGGGTGTTTAGGTCTTGATCTAGACTGGTACGGTCTTTACCCCACGAAATGCACTCGGATATTTGGTTGGGGGACAGGTGAGATTATGGAAGCCCATACTAGTTTGTTGAGACCAGTTTATTCTAGATCGGGGCGAGCAATCTTATATAGTCTAAGGGTCTTGGTTCTGAATGTATCTAGATTGTTATCTAGAGTTTTGGGTCTGAGTCTAGCTTCGGCTGCATCGTGGTGTAAGGGCTGACCCGAATGTTGCCAAGATTTCCTTAGTCACATTTTGTGTTGCTGTCAATCGATCCTATGACTTTTTGGGCATGAACACCCAGGAATGAGACAGCACAGACTACCTTCTGTATATCTGTGATATCTGCAATGGTGTTGACTCTCATTTCAAAGAGTTGGAGCCATGCGCCTATATCCCATGCGGCTGGGTCGAAACAAATGTGTTGCAAGTCTGCAATGGATGCCATACTGTGTGTTTGTTACTCGTGATTTTTCATCCCGAAAACAAAGTGGTTACCGAGCCGAGACCACTGCTAACCACCAATGCTATGTAATTATTTTAAGGCCTGGGTCTATTGCATGTTCAGATGGATAACACAAACAAATGATAACATAGATATACAATAGTTTATTTACATAACATCATGGGCATACAAAATCCAGTAAAATATACAATGTAGAGCTCTCAAGTTACATGTATATAACTGGACCTATCGAGATCGCTGCCATTATCATTAACTCTTCAACATACACAAGGATTAATTGTATGATACAAGGTTTAACTATTCAACGTAGACCAGGATTAACTCTTAACAAATAGGCAAAGAACAATTTAATACATAAAAGAGTATATCAAGTGCAATAATGACTGTAACCATCAATAACAGTGAACGTCTCTTATCATATGGCAACAATAGGCTCTTCTTATCAAGGCACGCAGTTAGCTCTTATCAAGACAGTATAATGTTCTGAAGAACGTTACTGGTTATATTGTCGAGTCTGGTGCCTGTGAGGCAGAACAAACATTAATCATTAGTTTTTAGCAAATCTAGGCTCTTCTCATTCAATGTTGCAATCTCCTAATTTTCGTGAGCTTATGGCCCAATGGTTCCTAACTTTAAACCTTGATTTCAGCAATTCCAAGCTAATTAGGGGGTAACTAACGAACAGCTTTGATTTTTTGGGTTCGTGGGAACAGCAAGCTCTCTTGTTATCTAGGTATCTAAGTTCTGGCTCTGCAAGGACTTAAGTTCAATGGAACAATAAGTTAGTTAACTACCTGTTTATTTACTTTCTAATGTAACTGGAGCTTAATGGTGAAGCAATGACTTAACTGTGTTCATGGGATCAGCAGAAGGCCTTATCAATGGTTATCCCTAGCAGCACTTGTAAGAGCACTTAAGTGCAGCAGTGGTGGTGGGAGGATCAAAGGTGATCTGATTTCGTTTATAGTGTCTGTCAACAAATCATCTTTTTTTAGAAGGGCCTCATTTGTAGATCTCGTCCACTGTTAACACTCTGCCACCGTATACTTCAGGAGAGGAGGGGGCTTTGGGCTGCTGAGGCTGCAAGGAGAGGAGGGGATGGTTTAGGGTCCTTATATAGCTGGCTGAAGTATCAAACATTTCTCCTCCAGCCAATTACAGGGCTTCCAGGATTAGTTGACCTAGATCTTGGAAGCTAGGTGATGCTTCTGTGTGTCTTCGTTCTCGTGTTTCGGATTTCCAACTTCTTGGTCCGGCCAATGGGCTGGTAGCCTGGGCGAGCGTCTTGGCCAATGTGGTATCCATCATTCCGTGATGTCATCGTTTGGAGTGCTCGCCCTGGCCAATGGGAGAGCGAGGTGGTTGGGGAATCTCCGCCCCTTTTCCAGGAGATTCCTATTGAGGAATCTTGGTGATCTACTTCTACGGGGTTGTGTTGGGGTAAGTGACTGTGGGGGGTTTGGGAATCTTCCTTTGTATCAACCCAGGGAATGTGTGACTTGCTGGTTCCTTCCGGGACTGTTTGAAGGTTCTAGCCAGCTTCCCAACAATTAATAATCTTCTCAACTGTACCTCAAGTCCTATCCACTCCTTCACCAATGACTCTACCTTACAATATTCAACAACGACCCACCATCCAGTTACTGCAAAAACTCAGGTGATAGGCTATAGCACACCTATCTTCTGATATATAAAAATATTTCCAATTGGGGCAGAGATAACCTTGTTGCTTTCCATGCTTCCAAAACCTAATTTCTCCATCTATCGACCTGTCGCAATATTCCACACGACTATCCCTTACTCTACAACAACACACAAATCCACCTTTCATCTTCTCTCAATATTCTTGGTGACTCTTATTTTTATGACTATTTTTGGAATAACCTATTTACCACTCTTGCTAAAACAGCTTCCCAGAAGTTTAGTGTGCTGAACCTTTTCCATGGGTTCTTCACTCTGCTTCTTGCTCTCTACATGGGCACTGTGCGCCCATATATCAAGTAATGTTTGCATGTGTGGGGAGGTTCCACCCATAACGCTCTTCTCAAAAAGGTAGTCAAAAGCATATTGTCTCATCAGCTATTCTCCTCCTACTAAATCTTTGTCTCCTTCATACACATAGAAAAAAGAATGCCACTCAAAAAATATTTGCCTTGTTAATCAATTGGTCCAGGGTTCAAACTGAGGTAGATTGTTTATTATATATTTTCTATCTACGCCGCAAGGGATGCGGTATGTACTGAGAGTGCTCTGAAGAATGCTGATTGTTGTTATAGCGATAGAAGAGTGATAGAGATGCAACTTTGCGGGGTGTAGAAAGAGATTGTAGGGAACTAGTAAGAGGAAGCGAGTTGATTAGGCAAAATGCTTTTGACTCTACTCTTTTGAGAAGTGCGGTATGGGGGTAACCTCGCCACACATGCGAACACTATTTGATTCATGGGTGCACTGTGCCCCTATACAAAGCAAGAAGCTGTGCTGGGGTGAAGAGCTGACGGAGGCGGTTGAGCACACCTACTGTAACTTCTGGGAAGCTTTTATAGCAAGAGTGGTAATATGATCTTTCCAAGAAAGGTTGGATGAAAAAGATACACCAAGAATACTGAGAAAAGATGAAGGGTTGATTTATGTATTGTTTGTTGAAGAGTAATTGATAGTCTTGTAGAAGATTGCGGATAAATAGAGGGAGACATTGGGTCTGGGAGGCATTGTGGAGGGTTGTGTGGAATAATAATACACATTAAGCCGAGATTATTCAAATGGTCTTATCTGAGCTTTAACGTTTAACTCAAAACATGAAAATGGTGAATAAAACAAATAAAGTAAATATTTAAGTGGCTACACTAATTATAGTCTCCTCTATCATGTTTCTATAATTTGCGTGTTAATAACAACTATTGATCATTAACTAATCAACTCTGCATAAGCAGAGTGATATTGCCCCCTGTATATTGTGCACTGCCGGCCGGCCTGGATGGCATCATCCGTCTGTTTGTTAAGAAACTTCTAGACCGTTTGATGGATTTTCACCAAACTTCACACATAGTATTCGATTGATCAATGCAACGGTCAATCAAAAAGTTTTTTTATTCGCTCTATAGTCATGGTCCTAGGGCAAAAATATGGTCCAAACCCCACCTTCACCCCATTCCATTCGGGGTGGCGCGGTATTGTAATCAACGTGTCTGTATGTCTGCGTGTGGCAGTAGTGATGATGGCGTTTTGTGAGTGAATGTGTGTGCCAAATAGGGGCACATAAATCACATAAGTAATGATAATGATGATTATGGTAGTATTAGTGATGGTGGTGATGATCCTTGTGTGTGTGCCCTTTAGAAGCACACACATTACAATAGTGGCAATTTGTAGTGATGACAGTGTGTCTGAGTGTATTAATGATTATAGTGGTGATTATGGTAGTAGTTATGATGATGGGAATGATCTGTAGTGATGATGATTATGGTGGTGATGATAGTGGTGATTATGAAATTAATTGAGATAGTGGTGGTGATAGTGTCTGTATTGCTGTGTGTGTATGTCACATACAGATCCTCTCTACACAGCCACATCATCATCATCACTGCTTATTTTGTGTGCCTCATACAAACTTACATGGTGATTACAATACTACGCCACCTCTACGGGGTGCCACGTACCGTAATAAAAAGTATAGACACAGGAACTACAACAGTTCGTATCAATAGTTGACCTAGGTTTATGACGGAGGTAAAACTGAACATCCGGCTAACCCTTCTCCTCCTCCTCCTCCTCCTCTGTCAGGTGGTTTATGTGGAGAGCTTGGAGGATCAGGAAGCTGCAGCAGTCTGGGGATCACCTACACCCAAGGTTCACGAGGGATTTGGCCTCTTCCTCTCTTTTGTCATCTTCCTTCTCTTACTCATTCTTGCCGTTCTCCTTCTATCCCTCTTTCTCACCGCCCCTTCATCTTCCTCTTTCTCACCGTCCCACTTATCTTCATCTTTCTCATCGTGTTCCTTCTCTCCCTCTAACACCATCTGTCTTCTTTCTCACCGCCCCCTTATCTTCCTCTTTCTCATCGTCTTTCTGCTCTTCCTTATTCTCATCGTCCCTCCTTATCTTCCTCATTCTCATAGTTTTCCTTTTATTCCTCTTTCTCACCGCCCCCTCATCTTCCTCTTCCTCACGCCCTCTCATCTTCCTCTTCCTTCTCCTTCTCTTCTTCCTCCTTGTAATCATCATCATCGTCGTCATTTCCGTGCTTATTTACAATGATTTCATTATTCTTCGCCAGATACTCTTTCTTTATATTTTTTCCCCTAAGAGTAAACGAAGCATGAAATTATCTTGGGTACCGGGTATTCGAAATTAATCGTGGTAAATTATGTTCTTCATGAACATTAGGGTGCAAGTCGACTCATTTTAAACGGATTGACACTGGCATATGTGTATGTCATTTAACCCCTTTTGTACCGGCGACGTCTTTTACATTTTATTCTAGCTACATTTAGACGATTTTATGAAGCTTAGGAAGGATATATGGCGGCAAAAAAAAAAATCTAGGTAATCTGTTGCCGTTTAATTGGTAGATATCCTTCCTAAGCTGAATAAAATCGTCTAATAATTGCCAGCGGTTAACCTCTTCTGTACCGGGACACTGGTTCTAATACATTCTGTCTAAGAGTAAACGATTGTATTTAACTGTGGAATAACCTCTATAAATTTATGGCGTATTAGCTATCATAATTAGCTTTTTGACGCCCATATAACCTTCCTAAGCTGCATAAAATAATCTAACCATGACCAAAGCAATATAAGAGACGTCACCGGTATTGAAACGGTTGGTTATATATACTACTATAGACTATAACCTGTTCTAAATAGGTAGGCCAGAAATCGTGATCCATAACCTCTATAAATCAAAAAGGGATATAGCAAATGGGCTGTACATTTCCACACCTGTTCCCTGGCTGACACTTCCCAAATGGTAGAAACATTAGCTCGATTAGGTGGAAGGGTGATACAGGAAAGAACTTTAATTTATATTTTTCTTACGTTTCGGGCTACGCAGAACCTATCTTCAGAGAAAGATAGGTTCTACGTAGCCCGAAACATAAGAGTAATACAAAATTCAAGCTCTTTCCTGTGTCACCCTTCCACCTAATTCATCCACTTGTCATAATGGATCAGCCACATTAGCTTGATTACTATGGTCGCTTGTGAGTTATAGAGGTTAATGTTCAAGAGTTTTGGCCTACTTACTTGGAATAGGGTATAGTGATTAATGACTACGATTGTGTCGGTTGAGGTCTGATTCCAGCTTGGTCAGTTGGCACCCACCCATCTTATAATGGGGAAGTAGTTGCCTTTTCTGGACCCCCTTCTCCCTTAGGTTTAGCACCATTAGTTTTGACATTTTAGGAGGCTGGCCCCATTAATTTGGAAATTTTACGACCTTATACCTAATTTCTTTGTCAATATTAAGACCTTTCTTGCCCCCCCTGGGGGTAAGGGGGCCTCCATCTTATGGTGGAGGAAACAAAGAATATGCCCCACGCATCCTACTGCGTGTCGTACAAGGCGACTAATAGGGGGAATGGGGGTAGATTGTAGGCACCAATCGAACAGGGCTATACCCAGGAGAGGCTGTAGGCATTTGATAAGGAATCGTTGGAACTCCTGTTTTATTTGCTTGGCCTCTCTTACTGATTCCCTTTGTGCCTCACTTACACTGAGAGTAGTCCAGCATGCTCTCACAAACCCCTCCTTCTCCTATCTACTTCACTACACTTAACATGCACACCACACTTCCTCCTTCAAAATTAGTTAAAACAAATGATGAACACAGGCCCAGCTACGGAGTCCCCAGGGGGGGGGGGGGGACCATAAATACCCCCACACAGCCCATAGCCTAGTAGGTAGAGCTCTCGTCTCACACACGAGGGGTCGGGGGTTCAATCCCCGGCCGGGCGGAGACAAATTGGGCTCGTCTCCTTTCATGTGTTAGCCTCAGTTCACCTAGCTGTAAATAGGTACCTGGAATAAGTGGACGACGTTGTGACGTCCCATCTGGGGTTGGCAAAAATGGTACAAGGCAAGATGGGTATCATATGGTTCACCTAAGCTGATGGCTACCTAAGCCTTCGGGCGAGACGGTACCGTCTATAGTGAGAATGGTACCATACAGATCCACCCTAAGCCTTCGTTTCCGATGTCGCCAATTGGCTAAATACAGACTACACACACACCCACAGCCATTCCAACAGTACATAAAACACTTAACATGCATTTCACGCAATACATTCCCCGTTAAGGAGGCGCGATAATAATGAGCTTAGCTCGCATTGCGTGGATTCCCCTTGACGAACAAGTAACTGAGTAACTGAGTAACATGCCCGACCTTCCCCTGACGACCCCTCTAAATGCTCTGGACCACGGACTGTCACTCTTACTATCAACTTTTGCAATATTCACGGGCTTTCCTCTAATTTTCACTCTGTCGAACACCATATCTCCTCCTCCAAACCTGATCTTCTTTTCCTCACCGAAACCCAGGTATCTGAAACAACTTCCAGCAGCCCCTTTTCTGTATCCTCCTACTTTCTCTATCCTAGTTTCAAAGCCAAAGGCGGATGTTGTGCATACGTGCACAGCAAACTCACTTGCTCTCGTGGTCCCGATTTCGACTCCTCTGAATTCTCAACTTTATGGCTCAAACTATCCTGTCATTCTCATACTAAATATTTCTGTGCTGTCTATCTTTCCCCTAACTCTACCAACTTTCCCAAATTCTTCGACTATCTAAACTCTAAAGTGGAACACATTCTATCTCTCCCTTCTCTGAAATCTCCATCTTAAGAGATTTCAACTTGCACCACCGCCAATGGCTCTCCTCTCACTCTACTGACCAACCTGGTGAACAAGCCTACGTCTTTTCTATCATAAATTACCTAGAGCAGCTGGTCCAGCAACCCACCTGTATCCCGGATCGCTTCGGAGATCGGCCCAACATTCTTGACTTATTTCTGACTTCTAACCCTTCTTCTTATACTGTCAATCTTTTCTCTCCTTTGGGCTCCTCCGACCATAAACTTATCTCTGTCACCTGTCCTATCTCTTCAGTACGGCCATTCGATCCTCTCGCTTGTGGCATTTTCGCGCTGCCGACTGGGAGGCTCTCCAGCAGTACTTCTCTGATTTTTCATGGAATTACTTCTGCTTCCGTGGCCGAGGACCCTCGGAGAGTGCTGAACGCATTACCGAGGTAATCCTATCGGGCACGGAAGCGTACATTCCATTTTCTTTCTCTCAGTCTAATGCAAAAAAATCTTGGTTTACTCACGCTTGTTCTACTGCTGTCCACAACAAGGAGGAAGCATTCAAACGGTACCGATGTCTTAAAACTCAAGAATCTCATTCTTCCTATATTTCTGCCCGGAATCAAGCCAAATCTGTTCTTTGACTTGCCAAGCACTCTTTCATCAATAATAAATGCACTGAGCTATCCAACTTTAGCTCTTCCCAAGCTTTCTGGCATCTAGCCAAAATCTCTCCAACAACTTTTCTTCTTCATCTTTCCCTCCCCTTTTCTACTCTGATGGCACAACCATCACTTCTTCCTCTGACAAAGCTGAACTCTTTGCTCAAACTTTTGCCAGAAACTCTACCTTGGATGATTCCGGTGCTATTCCTCCCTCTCCACCCCCCTCTCTCCTACTTATGTCTAATATCCTAATCTCTTCTAAAGATGTACTTTCTACCCTCTCTGGGCTTAATACTAAGAAGGCTTACGGTCCGGACGGTGTTCCTCCTGTTGTACTTAAAAACTGTGCTTCCGTGCTGACCCCCTGCCTAGGCAAACTCTTTTGTCTCTGTCTCTCCTCTAACGTCTTTCCTTCTTGCTGAAAGTTTGCTCTCATTCAACCTGTCCCAAAGAAGGGTGACCGCTCTCAACCCTCCAACTATCGTCTAATTGCTCTCATCTCTTGTATCTCTAAAGTTTTTGAAACTATTCTTGCTTCCAAATTTCTTAAGCATTTCTCTTCTCATAATCTGCTCTCAGATCGCCAGTATGGCTTCCTTTAGGGTTGCTCTACTGGTTATCTTCTTTCATATCTTACTAACTCTTGGTCATCCAATTTTCGGGACTTCGTTGAGACTTTTTCTGTTGCACTAGACATATTGAAGGCCTTCGATAGAGTCTGGCACAAATCTTTAATTTCCAAACTGCCCTCCTTTGGTTTCTGTCCCTCCATCTGTGCCTTTGTCTCTAATTTCCTTTCCGGCCGTTCCATTGTTGCGGTTGTGGACGGCCATCGCTCATTTCCTCATCCTATCAACTCTGGTGTTCCTCAGGGCTCTGTCCTATCTCCTATTCTCTTTCTAATTTTCATTAATGATCTTCTCAACTGTACATCCTGTCCCATCCATTCATATGCAGACGACTCTACCTTACACCACTCAATTAGTTTTCCAGAACGCCCCAGCCAGCAGTCCCTCAAAAGTAAACGTAATGAAGCCATCTAATACTTATCTTCTGATCTAGCTACTATTTCCAATTGGAGTAGAGAAAACCTTGTTGCATTTAATGCTTCCAAAACTCAATTTATCCATCTTACTACCCATCAGGGACCTCCAGAGGACTATCCCTTATTCTCCAACAATACAAAAATCAATCCTTCATCTTCTCTCAATGTTCTCGGTGTCTCTTTTTCTTCTGCTCTCACTTGGAAAGACCATATTACCAGTCTCGCTAAGGCAGCCTCCCAGAAGCTGGGTGTGCTAAACCGCCTCAAGGGGTTCTTTACCCCTGTGCAGCTTCTTGCTCTTTACAGGGGCACAGTGCGTCCTTGTATTGAGTATTGTTCACATGTGTGGGGAGAATCCTCTCACACCGCACTCCTGGATAAAGTAGAAAGGAAAGCCTTTCGTATCATTAACTCCCGTCCACTCACCAACTCTCTGCAATCTCTCTCTCTTCGCCGCAATGTTGCATCTCTCTCGCTATTCTATCGCTACTACAATAATCAGTGTTCCTCGGAGCTTTCCCAGTGTATACCACCTCCTCTACGTAGGGTATTTAGTACCCGCCTTGCAACACAATCCCACCCCTACTCTGTGCAACTCTCCAACCCAAGAGTGAAACGCTATTCTCAGACTTTCTTCTATTCAACTGCTGAGCTCTGGAACTGTCTCCCAGAATCAGTTTTTCTCTCTTCCTATGACTTAAATTGCTTCAAACTCCGCGTGTCCAGGCATTTTAGCTCGAACCTCCCTTGATTTCGGCCCTATCACTCTTTGAAAATTGGGGGAGGCACTCGCTGTAGGCAGTTATGCCTTTTGTCTCCCTCATTCACATAGAAAAATAAATAAGGTGTCGATTTTTCCTGGCGAGCGATAGTGAACCTGTAATTTTAGGAGGAAGCGGCCTTTGGCCGGGAATTTTGTTTAACTAAAAATTTACAAATTTATCTTAAAGGGTGGTCTTTGTGTTTATCTTAAAGGGTGGTCTTTGTGTTTATCTTAAAGGGTGGTCTTTGTGTTTATCTTAAAGGGTGGTCTTTGTGTTTATCTTGTTACTTACTTGTTACTTGGTGTGGAGTTTCTCAGCCGCGCTCCGTCACTAGATGTGACGCTCGTCGCAGCTGCCCTTTAAACCATCTAGCACTTGTAGTTTTGTCTCACAGTGCCATCTTCTAAGTCATAACACTCCCTGAACAAATGTGCCTTTAGTGACTTTTTAAAGGCCTTTATGTTCGCACACCTTTTCACATTAACTGGTAGATTATTATAAAGTCTCGGTGCACTCTTTTCGAAGGCCCTAAATCCAAATTCATGATTGCACCGTGGCTCATTCAATTGATGCAGCACGTTGCCATGTCTCAGCATCATATCAGTGCCAACATTGAAGTCTTCCAATAAGTCTCGCACATATTCCGGCTTTCCAAAGTTCAAAGCTTGATACACTATAACACACAGTTTGAATATGATCCTCGCTTTCACCGGCAGCCAATGCAGGTCAATTAATGCCGGCGTTATACTCGCACGGAATGGTAAACTCTTTATTAATCTTGCTGCTCTATTCATTATAAGTTGTAGTTTTCGTAGCAAGTAATTTGGTAGTCGATAATATAGAGAATTACAATAGTCTAATTTACTAATTACATGATTGTGGATCAACATTTTGGTTGTATTAATATCCAGATATTTTCTCACAAAAGCAATATTCCTCAGATGATAGGCAGAGATTCGCACTGTTTGATTAATCTGGTTTTTAAATGACAGTTCACTATCAACCAAAACTCCCAAATCCTTCACCACACTACTCACAGTCATCACACTATCATTGATATTGAGGCTTTGCACGCCCAGTCTCTCAAGGTTCACCCGTCTGCCTACTAATAGGCATTCAGTTTTATTTTCATTTAATTTCAGTTGCTTTGACTCCATCCACTTCCCAATGTCTTTTAGTAAACCACTAATCTTCTCCTCAACATTCACCACGTCACTTAGTGCCAGATAGAATTGGGTGTCATCCGCAAACAGTTTGAATTTCACTCCATGTTTCATTAATATGCTAGATAGTGCAATTGTATATATACAGAATAGAATTGGTCCAAGAACACTCCCTTGAGGGACGCCCCTCTCTAGATGCCTCATCTCTGAGAATTTATTACTTATTTGCACACAATAAGTTCTGTTAGTAAGGTAACTTTGAAGGTATTCCAGCGCATTACCATCAATACCAATAGCTTTACAGTCTTCTATTAGTAAGCTATGCACCACTGTATCGAACGCGGCACTCAAGTCCAAACATCTTAAAGGGTGGTCTTTGTGTTTATCTTAAAGGTTGGTCTTTGTGTTTATCTTAAAGGGTGGTCTTTGTGTTTATCTTAAAGGGTGGTCTTTGTGTTTATCTTAAAGGTTGGTCTTTGTGTTTATCTTAAAGGGTGGTCTTTGTGTTAAAGGGTGGTCTTTGTGTTTAAAGGGTGGTCTTTGTGTTTAAAGGGTGGTCTTTGTGTTAAAGGGTGGTCTTTGTGTTAAAGGGTGGTCTTTGTGTTTATCTTAAAGGGTGGTCTTTGTGTTTAAAGGGTGGTCTTTGTGTTAAAGGGTGGTCTTTGTGTTAAAGGGTGGTCTTTGTGTTTAAAGGGTGGTCTTTGTGTTTAAAGGGTGGTCTTTGTGTTTAAAGGGTGGTCTTTGTGTTTAAAGGGTGGTCTTTGTGTTTAAAGGGTGGTCTTTGTGTTTAAAGGGTGGTCTTTGTGTTTAAAGGGTGGTCTTTGTGTTTTATAATGGTTGATGGAGGTCTAGCGAGGAAACCAAGAAATCGATATATAAATACAACAAAAAATATGCCCTAGCCCCTTATAACTGCTGACCTATGTCAATGGGTAGGTTGTTTGGAGGAACTGCTGATAACTTTGATTTTGTACAGTAGGCTATACCCTGTTCCAAATAAGTCGGCCAACACGCTTGAACATTAACCTCTATAACTCATAAACACCTGAAGTAATAGAAATAATATTTCTACCATTTGGGAAGGGGCAGCCAAAGAGCATATAAGGATATTTACAACCCATTTGCTCTAGACCCCTGTGGGTTAGAGATTAGGGTTTACGATTTCTGGCCTACCAACTTATAACAGGGTATAACAGGCTCCTGTGTACCAGGCTGGGTAACTAATTCATAATAGGTTGCAAAGGAGATAAGCTCCTCCACAAAACGCATCCAAACATACTTCACCCAACTTAAACAGTATTTTTAACCTCTTAACTAACTAGTATCTAGTATAAAATAATATTCTTCGCATTTTCTCGTATCTTAACCCATTGGCTGCAGGAGACGTTCCTGAACACCATGGCAATTTACAACAATCTACAGGCTTTTAACGCCTCTTAAAGCCTGTAAAATTGAGTGCGAAGCAAGGAGAGCGTGACGGGCCACCCGTCCTTCTCCCAGGCAGCCTCCCGGTACACTGAAGGGTCTGAGTCAGAGTCTCGCTACAAATACAGTGCTGCTAAAGGCAAAAATTGCTCGACATTAGCGAATTGCTCATTTTAGCGAATGTCTATGGTACCGCTGCGGGTGAACCCCGTGAGTTACGAAGCTCGTTCTGGCGTCATTTTGAAGCTATTTTCTTCTAGTTTTCGCCTGAATGAATTTAATTTCATTCAGACACTTGCCTAATCAATCAGAAGTGCCTGAATGAGGCCTAATATGGCGGAAATAGGCGGAAATATGCCCGCACTGTAAGTATTAAAGTCTTGGAGTTATAATAGACTCTGAAGTTGCTCTTAAGATACTGCCTTAAAACACCTCAATTACACTGTTTCTATTCGTTAAGCACCGTGCTGTAAAACTCGTATGGACTGCTGCTTTTCATGAAATTATCCAGAGTTTTCTTTAAGGTTATTTAAAGCCGTAATTGTAGAATCACGATGTTTGCTCGCAAAGCAAACCGTAAGAGATCCCTATACCTCGGAGTCCTCTTCACTCCTCTGCTGATGACTACCTTACACGATTCAACTAGTTTCCCACAATGACCCACCAACTCACGCGATGAGGCCATAGCACGCCTATCTTTAGATATATCAACTATTTCCGATTGGTACAGCAAAAATCTTGTTACTTTCAATGCTTCCAAAACTCAGTTTCCCATCCATCTACCCGTCAACATCTTCCACGCAACTATCTCTTATTCTTCAACAATACACAAATCAACCCTTCATCTTCTTTCAGTATTCTTGGTGTTTCTTTTTCTCCTGACCTTTCTTGGAAAGATAATATCACTCTTGCTAAATCAGCTTCCCAGAAGTTAGGTGTGCTCAACTGTCTCTGAGGCTTATTTAACCCCCGCATAGCTTCTTGCTCTGTATAGGGGCACAGTGCGCCCATGTATCGAGTATTGTTCACATGTGTGGGGAGGTTCAACCCATACTGCACTTCTCGAAAGGTTAGAGGCAAAAGCATTTGGTCTAATCAACTCGCCTCGTCTCACTAATTCCCAACTATCTCTCTCTACACGGCATAATATTGAATCTCTCTCATTCTTCTACCACTATTACAGTAATCAATGTTCTTCAGAGCTCTCTCAGTGTATAACCCCTCCCTTACGGAGAGTGGGGGGGCACCCGCCTTTCAACATACTTCCATCCTTATTCTGTAAAAATCTCTAACTCAAGAGTGAACCGATTTTCCCAGTCTTTGTTCTATTCAACAAGTGAGCTTTGGAACTCCTTGCCTCAATCCGTCTTTCTCTCATCTTATGATTTAAACGGCTTCAAGCTCCTTGTGTCCAGACATTTTGACTCCAACATACCTTGATTTGGGCTCTATGTCACTCTTTCAACTTTGATGGAGATACTTGTTACAGGCAGCTTTGCCTTTTATCTCCTTCATAGCCTACACATAGAACAATATATTATCAGTCAACCAGACCGAGCAATATAATGGATCTTTTACTAATCCCATAAAATACAGTAGTATTTTAAAAGATAAGGCGTCATAATAAAGTTGATAAATACACATTATATACTATAGAGTATAGACTCTAGTTAAATTAGGCTTAGTTTGATTAGGTTTTAAGTTAATTACTTAGGAAAGGATAATATACTATACAGGTTGTTACTTAGGAAAGGATAATATACTATACAGGTTGTTTCAATATGCATCCATCAAAATTACAAGGCATAATATACAGGGAAAAAGAAGTAAAACATCTAAATAAGCAATGTCCTATTATGTACCATTAATGAGATATACTGTATGCATTAATATTTATGTAGCAGAAACAGGGGTGTAAGGAAAGCATAGGGATATAATCGTAGCATTTGATGAATTACATAATAAAAACATAATATTGCATCGATATAAGAACCTCATGGACCTTCATTCCCCACTTCTTAAGCCCACAATAACAGGAAATCATCATAGAGTACCTCCGTATAATTCCTTGCAAGACTCTCTGTCTGTACGTTGGTGGAGGGGGATTATAGCTCCCTGTTTTTGTTTTGACATTGTTTTGATGGTGTGTGCATGTGTATTTGTGTGTGTTGGGTGGTTGGGAAGTAGTGGATATACAGTATGTGTTCGGACAATTGTCGCCTATTTTCGTCCATAGTATGGGCTTGGATTAATTTACATTTTTAAAATGTCTCTATAAAATTATTGGTACATAATAGGACATTGTCTATTTAGATGTTTTTACTTATTTTTTTCCTGTATATTTCATGGGTGATTATTGAAACGCCCTGTATAATAGGTGAGATCATGCTTGACTGAATACAATAGTCCTGTTTTTCACTTAGAGGAAAGTTGGATAATTTGGCAGTTTATTTCTCAGTACCTAATGGGAGACCCTGGAACTACTATGGTTCTGTTTGATAGTAATTATTATAAATTATGATAATAATACCAAGTTTTCACAATTAAGAACATATATGGCTTTAAATTCTTCTTAATTGCCGAGTAATCAATATGGGGCCAGTTTACCGTCCGCTGAAAACAAGCATAATACGTTCATTATGTAAAGTCATTCCTGTGTTTTCTTAACGATAAAAGAGGCTATCAAAGGTTAGGTTAGAATAGAGCCAGGTTCAGTTAAATGAAGTTAGGTTCGATGAACTAAGGTTACATTAGAGAGCATTAATATCTTCATTTATTAATGTTTCCATAATTGTATTAATTAACTAATTATCTTCATAGTTTTGGCTAATTATTCATAATATCGTGGAGTAGTTGTTCGGGTGACAACTTTCCAGGGGGCTTACGTCCGGGCAAAATAATTATTGTCCTGTTATACATTTTCCTAAAATCACTTGTTATTCGAAATCGTTACCTACACTATACCCCACAATTTAAATAAAACATAGAATTGATGAGGGTGGAACCCACCCCTAACAATTATGATTCATACTCACTATAAGAGCGTCGACAAGTATTAGTGGAGAGAGATTTACATAGAGTTACATAAATACACTGGCCACACAGACTTTACGATCCAAACGAAGTGGTCAGGACTTAATTCTAGTAGAGATTTCATATCCGATAGAAAAGGAAAGTTGAAGGCAAGGATACAAAAGAAGAAGACTCTCTCCCCACCCTCCGGTAATTACTGTACATGACAAAAGTTGGAAGTGATTAACCTTGCTGGGCTTCAAAATCCCCAGAAGGAATTTTACAAGAAAGATTGGAAAAAAGAAAGGAAAATTTATGCAACCCTTCGCCTTGGTAGCATATACTGTACATTATAGGGTTAATTGGAATCATCCAACCCATCACCCTTAATAGTATGTACATCTTTAGATGATTTTTATAATTATTATTCTTGATTTATTTTGTTTTATTTATTTTTTTTATGCTCTTTTCAGCTGAACAAATAATAACGGTGATAATTACTGCCTACTCCATACCAATTTTTCTGTGGTATGAGTCTAGATTTTTCTTAAATATATCTATAGAGGAGCTGTCTATTACTTTATTTGGGAGTTTGTTCCACTCATCAATTACACTGTGAGTGAAGATTGTTTTTTTTTGTATCCAGATTCGCTCTCCTACCTAATAATTTTAAATTGTTTCCTCTTGTAGATGTGTCTTCAGCTTTTTTGAATAACTTATCTAGGTTAATGCTACTGAATCCTTTTAGCATTTTAAAACACTATCAATTGGCCTCTCATCCTTCGTTTCTTAGAGAGAGAGAGAGTGAGAGAGAGAGAATGAGCGAGAGAGAGAGAGAGAAAGAGAAATATATTTTTGTTTTTTTACTCCATCTTACATACATGGGCATCTTAGTCACAATAATTTACTCTATCAGTATGATGGTGGAATTGTAATTATATTCTAGGAAAAATATCAGACACTTTTAATAATATAAGGAAAGACATGTGGGAGCAAAATAAGGCAAATTCTATCTCGGTTAGTCGCCTGATTCTCGCATATCTTTCTTAATGAGGCAGGTACGTTATCTAGATTTGAATTGGCCCCATGGTACGAAAGATGACCGAAAAAGGCGATCATCACAAAACGTAATGTAATGTACAGTTGGTCAAGGATGAAAGTATACAGTTTTTCGTCTGCTATAGCCACACATGGTTTGTCATGTTGGCAGCCATGACAGCTTTTCCACTAGCCCAAACCATCCCAACACACATGGGGTTTATTATATTGATACATTAATTAATATACGGAGTGCTTCGAAAAAGCGTTTCCATAAATATCAAAAGTTAGAGAATTATTCATAAACCTTCAGGGTGACTAAATACTGTTATGGAGATAGCAAAACAAAGCTGGAACAGCGCGTAGCCGCGGCGCTCGCCTCCGTTTCATTGCCCTTTGGATCACATATAATCCAGTCTTGGGGATGAAAGTGAAATATAAATATTTGCCTACTTATTAGTTAACAAGTATTATTAGATTCCTCTTTCTACTCATTATTTATTATGAATGTTATAATTTTAAGTGTATATCGTAATATCTTTTATAGCCACTCCATATTCGTCTACTTTAGATACACAAAAATCTAATTCCTAAACGTGGACGTAAGGAAGCCTGTGTGTTCAATAGGGTAATGACCCAGCAATTGTACTCATCTTGCGAGCGCCATTGCTTTATGAGTCAGTCCTCGAAGCATAATGAGGCTTTACTTGTGATTTTTATTTATTTATTTATTTATTTATTATTTTTATTTTTATCAGCAGAACACCTGCAAACCAACTGCAACATTGATATCACCATACCCTACATTATTAGCCACATATTACCACGTGTGAAAATGGACCTGTATTCCACTGAAATATCGTATATAGGTAGACGTTTTGATTTTCGTTTTCACTCTCGCATTTCTTGTATATCTATCAATAACATTAAGTGTTTAATATCTCCTAAGTGATATTCACGTCAAAGATTATAGAGCAATATATTCATATTTCCGTCTGACAACTAAGTCCAGGAACACGTTTTTAAACACCCTGTATAAGGTGGGCGGGCTCTGAGATATGGCTGCCAGGGCTGCCAACATGACAACCTATGTGTGGCTATAGCAGACGAAAAACTGTATACTTTCATCCTTGATCAACTGTACATCAGCGTGTTGGTATCATACCTACACATCTCACTGCAAAGGTTATTTGCAAAAAAATTATGCGTATGTGTTGTGTGGTTGGTCGGGAGATGCACGGTTGGCGCGCGTAGACACCCGTGCCTTAAAGGTTTGGCCTAGATGGCGAGGGAAGAAGGGAGGGAAGGAATTAAGTAATATCCCTGATCTCCCTTATAAAGCAATATTATTGCACCACAAGGCATTTGTGACGAATTAGGACCTATATTTAGGTGTAGGGGAATAATAACGCACTCATTATCAGGTCAGGTATAAGCAAGTCAGGTGTGAGAGAGAGAAAGGAGGGAGGGTGGAATTTCTCCTCCCTCCCTCCCCTTATTGTTGATTGGTGTTTGCAAGCTTAAGCTCATTTTATTACCAATTCAGCTTAAACAAATAAGAATTAAATGATGCCATAGCCTTGAGGTATGGGTGGCCAGTTTAAAACCTACCGTCCACATGTGTATGGGGGGTAACAAATAACCCAGGCCACTGTATGAGTTGTAAGAGAGAAGGATTCATCTGAATCCGGCATGATCAATTACAAGATCTCTCTGCATAAATGCTAGAGGTGTGCCACATATCAGAATCAAAACTGACCAGCAACCATTGGCTTGACAGTCCTTGATCCACAACACTGCAAATACATCGAATGAACCAACAGTGGATGTAAATGCTCAAGGTTTTTAGACAAAGGGACACCGTGCTTTTTAAGACATCAGAATCTTCAACCCAAGAGAACAGACATATCGCGAATAAGGACTCGAGGCAGCATAGCTGAGAAACAAAAATGTGAAGAAATAACCTTATTAACAAAGAATTTTGAACAGAGATCAAGGGAGCTACACTCTACTGGTATATTCATCATCAAGAAGAATAGGACCATCAACAAGTGACTTCTCTGCCAAATTATCGGAACAGATATCACAAAAGAAGCACCAGCAGAGGTGTCAAGTCACAACATAAATGAGATGCCAGCTCCTCTTCTCTCTCTTCAGGTCTGCACTCCTGTGTTTGAGGGATGCAAAGTCCTCCCCGTTGATGAGGACAATGGTGGGAGTCCTAGATATTTGAGATGTATGTGGCAGAGGGCCACATTGGTGAGCACTTGCAGCAGTATTCTAATGACCGTCTAACGGTCCTATAGACATCTAATACAGCTAGTCAGAAAGGTGGTGGGTTGCCCTACAGAACCAAGGTGTCTTGGCAGCTCATCACTGCTTCGGCAGGTACTTCAACATCGGCTGGGCCTCTCACAAGAGCGTCGGCAGCGGACCACACACAGGGCGGCGACAACAGGACCTCTCGTGTAGTGGACCTCTCAAGGCATCCTCAGGGGCGGCCAGCTCTGTAGTAGGGGATGGGGGCCTCAGTTGCTGGATATGCTTACGCCTCCAACAGCTTTGGTAATTCAGTCTCCCATTTGGGCATGAGCTCCTCGAGATAGGAATCAGGGATGCTCAACGTGTGAATATCTATGAGGGCTCTAAGCTCCTGTAGCTCCGGGCAATCAGATACAGGAGGTAGGTTCATCAGTGGCTGCAGGAAGTACGAGGTTAGTTAATCATTTAAGTTTGCCAACAAATAATCTTTTTCAGAATGACCTCTTTTGGTGCTCTCGTACACTGATATCAATCCACCACTGCTCACCTCGAGTACTTCGGGAGAGGAAAGGCTTGGCTGTTGGGACTGCAACTCTGTGCTGGGTTGCTGGTTTGCAGGCCTTATATAGCTAGCTGAAGGGTTTGCTTTCAGTAGTTCCAGACAACTGGGTTTAGGTGAAAATGGGTTATTGGTGTCAGGGTTCTCTCTTCCTGTACCCCGCCAATGGGGAGCCACCTTGCGAGCGGTGGCAGGGCTTGAAGTGTGGCCGGTGATCTCACCTATTTAGGTAGCGACCCTATCTTTCTAGGGTTCGAGTTTCATCGGTCTCCTGGACCAAGTGCTCCCCCTTCATCACTGGAAAGAGTGGGGCCTTCCGGTGGTGTCGTACCTCTCAGCCCTGTTTTCCTGTTGATGACTTGGCATACTTTGGAATTCTGATTTGGCTATTCTTCGGTTCTTGTTGGAGGGAGTTTGTGGGTGGCTACTACTCATTCCCGTTGAACTGGGGTCGCATCTGTGGTCCCTTTACACCAAGCCAGGGAGCTAGGTGTTGTGCCGAACTCGACGGACGGAGGCACCTTCATGACCCCTTTCTTCCCTGGCGTATGCTCTGGCTGGATCCCTGGGACAATTTTATCTTGTCCTCTAAATGTGGCTCCGTGGTGGGTATGGGACCGGCTGTAGTGAATTTTAAATATCGTCTTATGGCTTCTAACCTACCTTCAACTGTTGACTCTGGCGATCTTTCGGTTTCCCCTCCTGATAGTTCCCTTCTCTTGTGGTGACAATGCAGCCTTTCCAGGCAGGCAGTACACAACGGCCTCCGTCAAGTAGGTCCCGTCGTCCTCCGAGACCTGTTGGGTACCTTCCTGAACCATGTTCACAAGTTCCCTTTACTAAGTTTGTGGTCGTTCGTGCCCCCGAGGGATTAGATCTGCGACGACAAGAAATTTTTAACACTCACAGAGGTTTAGTTCAAGCCTGTGGCCCATCTCCGAAGGTGGTTCCGCAAGCGGATGGTAGCCTACTAGTTGAGGTGGAAGGTGGGGAGCAGAGTGCTCGCCTTCTGGCTTTGACAACCCTTGCGGGCCAGCCGGTTGGTTGTTCGCCACATGGCACCCTCAATCACTCTTGTGGTGTTATTTATGCAAAAGAACTGGTAATGTATGATGAGGTGCATCTCCAAGAAGAATTTGCTTCACAAAAAGTTATCAAAATTGAATGTATTACAAAGAAGGTTGATGGTGAGCTTGTCCCCACACCGACCCTAATCATCCCTTTCGATCTCTTAATCCTTCCTGACCTTCTGGTGGCTGCCTGGTACCGTTACAGGGTTAGGCCTTATGTTCCGCAACCACGACGTTGTTTCCATTGCCAGCGCTTTGGCCATATCGGGCATTCCTGCCGACGACTTGCCCAGGGACTGCCGTCTGTGTGCGTCTCCTGTGGGGGTTCGGTACATGAGGATATGGACTGCCCGGGTCCGGTATCCTGTGTGAATTGTGGTGGTGGACACACTGCTTCCTCCAAGTCTTGTGATCGATGCAGATTTGAACAGGAGGTATTGTCTCTACGTGCGAAAGAGAAGCCGAGCTTTGCTGAAGCTAAAGATCGTGTGTCATCTATGTTTGTTCGACCTGGTGTTTCGTTTGCATCTCTCCTCACAAAGTCAAAGCCTGCTGCACCTCTGCATAGTGTTCCTAATGTGAGCCATCACAAGTCTTTGACTCCACGAACGAGCCTTCCTTCGCGAGTCTCCTCCGTTGCCAAGCGTCCTCCTGGTCCTCCTCGTGGGAAGTCTGCGAATCCTGTGGAACCTCCCTCGCTACCTGTACCCAAGGCTGATGGTCCCTCTGTCATTGTGCGACCTCCTTCTGTGACAAGCTCTGTG
The DNA here is from genome assembly GCA_037953745.1 of Lithodes maja. Taxonomy (NCBI): domain Eukaryota; kingdom Metazoa; phylum Arthropoda; class Malacostraca; order Decapoda; family Lithodidae; genus Lithodes; species Lithodes maja. The sequence goes on from JBAKBP010013343.1 coordinate 22,766, forward strand.
GCAGGTCGTAATTCCGAATCAGCAAGTACTGGCGTAGAGATGGAGGTTGAGATTGCCAACCTCAAGTGGGCAAGGAGTGTGGAATCTTTGGAGGAGACCCCTCCTTCTAAGGTTCAAACAAGCGTGCCTCACGGGGGCTCTGGGAGTGCCCCTCCCTCAGGGTCTCGAGATGATTTGGCATCAACGTTGGTGGCTGCTAAGGACAGCCTTTCTGGGGTTCCAGTTCCTGCACCTAGCTCAATTGTGACGGGGGATGCATCTTCGGACGCACACTCGGCTTGCTCACCGGCTCCCTCTGACCCAGCCTCCTGCAACCAGCCTCCGGTTGATTTGATTCGGGACGTTCATGGTCCGGGTGACCCTGTCGTGGCTCCTGATCACTCGTTGAGAACTGCGGTCAAGGCAGGTGTGTTTCAAAGGAGGGTCTATGTGCCTCGGCCACGTCCTGCTGCTAGGGCGGATGTGACTGTGGATAGAGATTTCTCCAAGCGTCGTGATGCTAGATTATCATCATCATCCTCTCGATTGGTTAGACCGGTGCCACCCCCTGGGAAGAAGGGCTTTAAAACCCTTCCCAGCGAAAGTCCTACATAGGTATTTGTGCTTTTAATCTTTTATATTTTTAATTTTTAATTAGTAACACCTTATGGCTACAACAATTTGTCTTCAATGGAATTGTCGTGGTGTATTGGCAAACTGGGAGGAACTACAATTACTTCTTTCAGATCTGAATCCATTGTGTGTGTCTTCAGGAGACAATGGTGGGGCTTCGACCGTTGCCTTCACCTAAGGGTTATTCAGTCTTCCATTCCGCTCCTCCCCTGGCTGGTGGTCATAGCGGTGGGTGTGCCATTTTATGTTGTTCCGATGTCCCATTCACCTCCTTTGCTGTACCGTCTCCCCTTCAGGTTGTAGCAGTACAGATGCACCTTGAATGGTGTTTTACCATCTGTTGCCTGTACCTCCCACCATCAGTCCCAATATTGCGATCTGATTTAGAGACTCTTATCCGACAACTTCAGACTCCTTTTCTTTTACTTGGCGATCTTAATGGTCGCCATCCGATATGGGGTGATTCAGTTTACAATTCTCGGGGTGAGCTTCTGGCCTACTTGGTTGGTGATCTGGATTTGGTTGTCTTGAACGATGGGAGACCAACCCCTTTCCACGTTCAGACTGGCACTTTTTCTGTTCTTGACATCACCATTACTTCTCCTGACTGTGCGCTTGATTTTTCCTGGGAGGTTTTGGATGATCTGCATAGTAGTGACCATTACCCAGTGTTGGTCCAGTCCTCTCACTTTACTCCAACTACCCGTTTGCCTTGCTGGTGTCTGGGTAGGGCTGACTGGCCTCTTTTTGAACAACTCTGTGAGTTTGATTTGACTGTACATGATTTCCTAGCTATTGATGATGCACAAAATTATTTTACTACGACTATGATTAAAGCGGGGCTTCGTTCCATCTCCCGGTCTTCGGGTGTATATTCCCGGTGTTACGGCTGGATCGGCAATACATATTCGGGATTTTTGATCGTAGGACAGAAATGGCTTAAGTGACAACGACACGCTCGATTCCAGTCCCAAATACTATATGCTCCAGACAACAAAAGCACCAACGCCCTACAGAGTTATCGTCTACGGTAACGAGGTACCTTAACTCGGCGAAAGTGTACAACAGGGGTAGGCTATGAGGCTAAACTCCCTCAGACATTTATAGGTTACGTTATTACTAAAGAAATGCAATACTCAAGAAACTACGTTAATATTAAGCCTCTAATAATGTAGAATAGAAGCAGGCTAAAGGTATGACAGTGAAATGCTAAATGACAAATGTACACGCCTACTTGAAAGCGCGTGCACTACACTAACTGTCCCCTACTAACATGCACTAGCATGTAGCATACAAGATGTTCATGATCCAGTAGATACCTAATAATACACATGGGAGGAACATAAATAGTAGTCACTTATTATAATAATGAATCTATACTTGGAATAACTAAAAGGTTGCAGGCAACAGTACTGCGCCGGTAGCCTACTACCGCATAGGCTACTTCGCTTCTCTCACTCTGTCTCCCCTCCGAGTCTATATGCGCCCTACGCAACAGAACTCCGGACACAGCAGCAAAACGACAGTGCAGTTAATTGATACATGAAAGTATTAATAGTGTTGTCTTGTGTGTGAGTAATGTGTATTGTAAAGGGTTATAGATATATACTTAAAGAGAGCTGCAATGCATAGTAAAATAAAGATATATCCCACTCATCATCCCCATGTGTTCTAGCTAGCAGGCCAAGTCACAGGAACAACGAGTCCCAGCACCGAAAGCGAGAACCCAGGAGAAGACTGTAGAGAACACAAGGACAGATAAATGACGTTACTCTACTATACCGGCACTACGAGCGAGCTGTAGTCTCGGGTGCTACACTCGCTCCTGGCTCGGTATGCAAATCAAGGCTAAGTCCTCGTCCCTCTACAGACAACTCCTGGGCATGGTCGGGCTCTTACACATGGCACCAGTCTAGTCACAAATGGGATGATGAGCGGGGCATATAACTCGTGAACATGTAGAACGTTCACCAACTATCCTCATCAAGAAGATCGCTGTTCACATTAACCCCTTAAATCTAATACATGTAAATATATGCTTGTCCTAAGAGTAATACGAGAGGTGAGTGCTGAAACTCCTTTTGGACCTCAAGGGAAGGTTATGCATTTAAATAGAGAGAAGAATGAAATGAGAGTAATGTCGTCAGAGAGAAAGAGTGCAACAGTGAGAAGTTGGGAGAGAGGGCAAGGGATGTTAGAATCTCAAAGGTTCTAGGCAACCTGATCATGGAACACGCAGCCAGCCTCCAGGCAGTGTGCTGTACGACAACATGGGCCCAGCCCAAGCAGCGTAGGCAGGCAACAATGGACTACCAACCCTGTCGCGCCTAGCTATAAGCGCAAGGCTGCCAACCAGTCCATACGTCTGGCAACCCACCCGGCCGGCAGCGTGGCGCGTTGCTACCCTCTTGCTCTGAAGCCTAACTCACTCTCTCTCTCTGAACTCCCATTGTCTTATCTATCAACTTCTCTATTGATACTACATATTAAATGGAAGGTCTCGACATGGCTTAAAACAAAACCCATCACTGGTTAGCACATGACGAGACCTTTGCAGAGATACAAAGAACATAGTTATAAGTTGTCACACTCAATATACATTGCGGCTGACAGTAGCCAGATCACGGGCGGTACAGTCGAGTACCAAGGAGTACAATCAGGTTGCGTTGCAACGCACTGGGTGCGTCACAGCCCCCCCAAGATTTTAGATAATCGACCTTAGAAGCATTATCAAAATCTGACAGGCAACCAACCGACCTGCTACCCTTAGCTGCCACTAATTGCAAAAGGTGCACAACAACTGAAGTGTGAATTATACATAAAACACAATATCGCATGCATCATGCTACAACAATAAAGACTTACAAAACTAAAAAAAAAGAAAGAGTTTTCTCGTTTATTTTATTGTTTTATAATCTTTTTGGACGGCGTTATGATAGCCTAATTTTACTCCTGCTCAACTCACACACCGTGCACGACTATCTTGGATCATCAACCCTTGATAGACAATCTGCTATCACGTTCTCACTCCCGGCAATATGCTGAATGTTGAGATTATACTCTTGGAGCATTAGGGACCACCTGGTCAACCGCATATTCCGATTGTGAAACTGATTTAGGAATTTCAAGGGATGATGGTCCGTATAAATCGTCACTACCGGGCCGTAGGCTGGAACATAAACTTCGAAATGTTTGAGCGACAAAACGATAGCCAGAAGCTCCTTCTCTATAGTCGAGTAATTCCTTTGTGCCGAATTAAACTTGCGAGAAAAGAAGCTCACTGGGTGTTCCAAGCCTTCGGAATCAGTCTGCAGTAACACTGCCCCGGCACCCACACCGCTGGCATCAGTCGCCAGCTGAAAACTCCTGGAGAAGTCTGGGGCCCTCAAAATCGGATGTGTACACAGCAGGTGCTTGACTAGGTCGAAAGCCCTCTGACACTCCGCAGCCCAACAGAACTTCACTGACTTCGACAGTAGATCAGTTAACGGTGCTAAGACAGTAGAGTATCCCCGGATGAAGCGCCTATAATAGCCTATCATACCTAGGAACCGCATGACCTGGCGCTTAGTGGTGGGCCTGGGAAACATATTGATAGCCTGTATCTTGCTCAGGGGGGGGCACACCCGGCCTAACCCGACCACAAAGCCAAGATACTGCACAGTAGCCTTTACAAACTCGCACTTCCTCAGGTTCACCACCAGCCCAGCATCGTGCAACTTCCCAAACAGGGTCTCTAAGTGCCTTAGGTGATTTTCAAAATCGTCATCATACACTATCACGTCATCAAGGTAGACCGTGCAGTTAGGGATTTCGTCACAAATATTGTTCATCAGGTTCTGAAACGTGGCAGGTGCGTTCTTAAGCCCATAAGGCATTACGTTGCATTGGTAGGTCTTGCCATCTACCACAAAACCACAAACTTGCTTAGCTCGGTCCGACAGGGGTACTTGCCAGTAGCCTTTTACAAGATCAATTTTAGTAAGGTACTTTGCATTCCCTATCTTGTCCACGCTGTCGTCAACTCGAGGCAAAGGGTAAGGGTTGGTAGTGGTCAAGCCATTTAGCCTACGAAAATCTATGCAGAACCGCACCTTGCCGTCAGGTTTTGGCTGCAACGTGACGGGTGATGTCCACTTCACATAACCTTCAGTGATCATCCCTCTCTCAACCATGTACTTTAACTCCTCCCGTAAAGCTGGCAACTTTACCGGGGGCACACGGTAGGGCACTGACTTGAAGGGCACATTATCACCGACGTCCACGTCGTGCGTTACCCGAGTAGTGAGACCTGGGTGTTCGGCGAAAACAGAGGGGTATGACCTGAACAGGCCTAGGACAGCAGCACCCTGGTGCTCAGGCAGGTGACTTACAGCTTGCCTAGCCTCTTGTTCAGTATTCCCCGCCCACTGTTCCGCGGAAATGACACAGTCCCAGCTATCCTCCTCAGCAGCATGACTGTCCCCACCTCCTTCTCCACCCTGGCCGCTGCAGGCCAGCACAGGGACAGTGAGAGGCTCTGAGGGGCGTCTCACATACTCTTTCATGAGGTTAACATGACATAACTGATGTTTTTTCCTACGGTCAGGTGTTGCAACGAGATAATCAAGGTCGGACAGTTTCTTAGCCACCACATATGGCCCAATGAACTTGGCAGAAAGGGGGTGTCCAGGCAAAGGTAAAAGCAACATTACCTCCTGACCCACCGAAAACTCCCGAAGCTTCACCTTGGCGTCATACTGGTGCTTCATGACCTCCTGTGCATTAACCAAGTTATTACCTGCCGCTGCCATGCAACCTATAAGTCTCTCCCGGCTCTCAAGGACATATTTAAGTACAGACCCTGGCTTCTCTTCGCCCTCCCAGATCTCTTTCACCATACTTAAAGGTCCTCTCACATTATGGCCAAAGACTAGTTGATTTGGACTGAACCCCAGGCTCTCTCCTGGGACTTCACGTGCAGCGAACAGAACATACGGCAGACCCAAATCCCAATCAGTGTCATGTTCTGCACAGTAACAGCGTAGCATACTCTTCAGGGTCGAGTGCCACCGCTCCAAGACTCCCTGACTCTCGGGATGGTAGGCTGACGACACTACAGAACATATACCGTGCAACTGAAGGGTTTGCTTGAACAATTTGGATGTAAAATTGCTCCCCTGGTCTGACTGCACCTCACGTGGAAATCCATAACGGGAACAGAACAATAATAAGTTTTTAACAACTACCTTTGCCGAGCCGTTTCTCATGGGGTATGCGTCCGGGTATCTCGTAGCCACATCCATGATTGTCAACAGGAATTTATTGCCACTACTAGTAGGCGGGAAAGGGCCAACCAAATCTACTACAACTTTGCTGAACGGAGGCCCGGTGACAGGTATGGGAAACAAAGGTGCCTTCGGGATTGTCTGGTTAGGCTTCCCCGTTGTCTGGCAGGTCGCACACCCAGCCACCCATGCACAGACATCAGCCTTGACCCCAGGCCACCAGAAAAACCTGCCCAATGCCGCCAATGTTTTTGTTACCCCCAAATGACCCGCCACCGGCACATCATGCGCCAGACACAATAAGGACTCTCTATACTTATTTGGAACAACCACCTGGTCTATTACCCTCGCACCGCCCTCCCACTTCGATTTGGGGTCTAGAAATCTGCGGTACAATATCCTGTTGAGCCTAAAGAAATCTCCCAGCTTCGCATCCCCATCTTCCTCCAACTCTATGGCACCATTGCTATAACGAGCTAGGCTAGCGTCTTGCAGCTGCTGCTCACTAATGTCCCCGGGCGTCAATGCATCAAGATGGTTTTGTAATAAGACATTACCCCGGCTAGTAGGCTCTACTGCCTTAGTGGCTCTCGCTACAGCTCTTGCCTCACGCGAAGTCTTGCCCAACTCTGCCTTGTTACACACCATATCTGGGCCAGAGTCAACTCCCGTATTGAGTATTGTTCACATGTGTGGGGAGGTTCCTCTCACACCGCTCTCCTAGACAAAGTTGAAAGGAAGGCCTTTCGTATCATTAACTCCCGTCCACTCACCAACTCTCTGCAATCTCTCTCTCTCCGCCGCAATGTTGCATCTCTCTCGCTATTCTATCGCTACTATAATAATCAGTGTTCCTCAGAGCTATCCCAGTGCATACCACCTCCTTTACGTAGGGCACGTGGTACCCGTCTTGCAACTCAATCCCACCCCTACTCTGTGCAACTCTCCAACCCAAGAGTGAAACGTTACTCTCAAACTTTCTTCTACTCAACATCTGAGCTCTGGAACTCTCTCCCAGAATCAGTCTTTCCCTCTTCCTATGACTTAAATTGCTTCAAACTCCGTGTGTCCAGGCATTTTGGCTCGAACGTCCCTTGATTTTGGCCCTGTCACTCTTTCAACTATGGGGGAGGCACTCGCTATAGGCAGTTATGGCTTTTGCCTCCCTCAATCACATAGAAAAAAAAAAAAAAAAAAAAAAAAGTACCGAATCACCGAGAAGTGCAGCAGAATCAATGTCCCTTTTCCTGCCCTTAGCAACCTTCTCCTGATCCTTCCTCCACTGTCCCCGAGGTTGAGTGCTAGGCTGTGCAGGAGCCGCAGAGCGAGATCGGGTTACCACACAGGCCATCTCATCCTGTTGGCACCTCCCAACCCATTCCCGATTCTCACCATCCACGTCGGCCGCCCTCTCGGCAACGACTAAGGGTGGAGTCCCGGAAGTGGGCACCGCAAAGTCGTTGCCGAGAAGAAGGTCGACGCCCTCAACTGGCAAACACTCAACGATCCCTACATCCAGCTCCCTGCACACCTCTCCCACTCTCAACTTCAACCTCACAAGTGGGTATGACCTCGTAGCATTTATACCCTGCACCACAACAACTCTGGCCGCATTTATCGGTTTCCCTGTGAAGTTCCTCAACAAAGTTTGCGAAGCCCCCGTATCCCTCAGCAAGTCAACCCTCCGTAGTTCACTCCCCCAGCTCACAAACCCGTGTCCCCGATGGCTACAGAAAGTGTCCCGGACAGGTGTCGAGCCTTCCGTACGCTTCTTTACCGCGTGTGCCTCAGCTGCTGACAACCTACCCCGGGCAGTTGCTGCAGCCTTCAGAGACACACCGATACTGTGAACCAATGACACCGGCTTAGCGGGAGTGTTACTAGGGCACTCACGTGAATAATGGCCTAGCTTCTGACATTTGTAACATTTCACATCCCCAATGGGCTTCTTCCCTTGTGCGGGCGAAGAAGGGGCCTGACCTTTAGTAAACGGGAGAGGCTTGTGTTTGTAGGTGTTATTAGGTGCAATGCTTTTAGTGTGGTTATGTGTGTCATAGGATTTGTTATTATCGAAAACTCTGGTGGGTGGGGTATAGCGCCCCTTCTGCCCTGACTCAGCCCTCTGAGCGGCACCGCAACCACGAATCAATGATAATCTGAGGTCTGCCATCTTGGCAGCCTCCTCTACTGTCTTGGGACATTTTTCCTTAATGTTCAGCGTTAGATCGGTTCCAGTACATTTGTAAAACTGTTCCAGATAGAAAAGTTGCTTAATTTCCTCAGCCGACTCTGCGTGCTCGGACCGAAACCAGTTATTACATGCATCTGTTAAGTCCCGTGCGTGCTCCATAAAACTGACGTCGCTCTTCTTATTCACGCCACGGAACTTCAATCTATAAGTTTCGTGTTGCAGTTCGTAGGCCCGGAGCACAGCCTCCTTCACCAGTCCATACACGACACTCTCGTCCAGTGACAGTGCATCGTAGGCTTTCAACCCCTTACCCACTAGACGTGATGAAACTAATGCTGCCCATTTAACCTCCGGCCAGTCATACTCACGACACTTCTTTTCGAAACTAGCAAAAAACTCAGTCACTGCTATCTCATCAAATGCGGGTACTAACTTAATTAAATGCGAAAGTGAGTCTGTAACCCGGTGCCCACCACCGAGATGACGCCCCGTGGTCTCTACTCTAGACTTCTCGACATCCATTTCAGCCTGGTACCTGGTTGCATCCTGATTGGCTTGGATTCTAGGAACCTCTATGCGTTCTATACTAGCCTGTTGTATCGGAGTCTCCTGCAGCTTAATCCGTTCTATACTAGCCTGTTGTATCTGAGTCTCCTGCAGCTTAATCCGTTCTATACTAGCCTGTTGACTCTCTCGCAACTTAAGCTTAGCTAGTTCTAGCTGAAATAACATCTCAGGAGACAGGCCTGGGGGGGGGGAGAGCACAAAATGGGGGATCCACACCGAGACGTGTTTACGGGTAAGCCAGCTTGCCTTGAGAACCCTCCTGCTGCATCGTGCTAAGACTCGCTGGCTGAGGGCCCAGCTCAGGGGTAGAGTGGAATGGAGGCTTGGAGGGAACCCCCCAAGATCCCACTCCACCCACCGCCCCATCGCCATCACCCAACAAACATGCCACCAAATTCTTCTTGGGCCAACTGTCAGGACAGTCCCGCCCCAAAACCGTGGCTAAACAGCGAAGACCGTAACAATCAATAGCCTGCAGGCGCTGTTCGGTCAAAGGTGTCTGCAAAAATGCCCGGGCATCCCTCTCTCCACTTATAACACTCCCCTCCCTAAATATCTGCTGTACTTGCTGGTCACTAGGCTGTACCGTGTTATCCTCCCCCGTAAATGATGAGTCATTAGACATAGTGCTGGTTATACAATTGCTGTTCATAACAAAAATGAAGTGCTTATTACTAATTGCAGTCTCGACTCACAAAATGTTAAAGATGCTTGAATGACTCTACTCTAGACACCTAACGAAACAATCTGCAAGTCCACCAATACAATAATGACACAATAAAAATTCCTCCAATATGCAAGAAAATTCTAGCCAGCTCTACTAGGTAGCATAGAATAGTTCTCCAAAAAACATGTGATAGGATACTACTGAATCTTGTGCAAGGTCGCCATTTTGTTACGGCTGGATCGGCAATACATATTCGGGATTCTTGATCGTAGGACAGAAATGGCTTAAGTGACAACGACACGCTCGATTCCAGTCCCAAATACTATATGCTCCAGACAACAAAAGCACCAACGCCCTACAGAGTTATCGTCTACGGTAACGAGGTACCTTAACTCGGCGAAAGTGTACAACAGGGGTAGGCTATGAGGCTAAACTCCCTCAGACATTTATAGGTTACGTTATTACTAAAGAAATGCAATACTCAAGAAACTACGTTAATATTAAGCCTCTAATAATGTAGAATAGAAGCAGGCTAAAGGATGACATTGAAATGCTAAATGACAAATGTACACGCCTACTTGAAAGCGCGTGCACTACACTAACTGTCCCCTACTAACATGCACTAGCATGTAGCATACAAGATGTTCATGATCCAGTAGATACCTAGTAGATACACATGGGAGGAACATAAATAGTAGTCACTTATTATAATAATGAATCTATACTTGGAATAACTAAAAGGTTGCAGGCAACAGTACTGCGCCGGTAGCCTACTACCGCATAGGCTACTTCGCTTCTCTCACTCTGTCTCCCCTCAGAGTCCGTATGCGCCCTACGCAACAGAACTCCGGACACAGCAGCAAAACGACAGTGCAGTTAATTGATACATGAAAGTATTAATAGTGTTGTCTTGTGTGTGAGTAATGTGTATTGTAAAGGGTTATAGATATATACTTAAAGAGAGCTGCAATGCATAGTAAAATAAAGATATATCCCACTCATCATCCCCATGTGTTCTAGCTAGCAGGCCAAGTCACAGGAACAACGAGTCCCAGCACCGAAAGCGAGAACCCAGGAGAAGACTGTAGAGAACACAAGGACAGATAAATGACGTTACTCTACTATACCGGCACTACGAGCGAGCTGTAGTCTCGGGTGCTACACTCGCTCCTGGCTCGGTATGCAAATCAAGGCTAAGTCCTCGTCCCTCTACAGACAACTCCTGGGCATGGTCGGGCTCTTACACATGGCACCAGTCTAGTCACAAATGGGATGATGAGCGGGGCATATAACTCGTGAACATGTAGAACGTTCACCAACTATCCTCATCAAGAAGATCGCTGTTCACATTAACCCCTTAAATCTAATACATGTAAATATATGCTTGTCCTAAGAGTAATACGAGAGGTGAGTGCTGAAACTCCTTTAGGACCTCAAGGGAAGGTTATGCATTTAAATAGAGAGAAGAATGAAATGAGAGTAATGTCGTCAGAGAGAAAGAGTGCAACAGTGAGAAGTTGGGAGAGAGGGCAAGGGATGTTAGAATCTCAAAGGTTCTAGGCAACCTGATCATGGAACACGCAGCCAGCCTCCAGGCAGTGTGCTGTACGACAACATGGGCCCAGCCCAAGCAGCGTAGGCAGGCAACAATGGACTACCAACCCTGTCGCGCCTAGCTATAAGCGCAAGGCTGCCAACCAGTCCATACGTCTGGCAACCCACCCGGCCGGCAGCGTGGTGCGTTGCTACCCTCTTGCTCTGAAGCCTAACTCACTCTCTCTCTGAACTCCCATTGTCTTATCTATCAACTTCTCTATTGATACTACATATTAAATGGAAGGTCTCGACATGGCTTAAAACAAAACCCACCACTGGTTAGCACATGACGAGACCTTTGCAGAGATACAAAGAACATAGTTATAAGTTGTCACACTCAATATACATTGCGGCTGACGGTAGCCAGATCACGGGCGGTACAGTCGAGTACCAAGGAGTACAATCAGGTTGCGTTGCAACGCACTGGGTGCGTCACACCGGAGACCTGTGCCGTGGTGGACTGCAGCCTGCCCTTTTGCTCGGGGGGTTTATAAAGCTGCATCTCGTCGATACCATGCAAACCGGGAGGTTCTCTTTCTTAGCCCGGGAACGGCAGCAAAGCTCTTAAGAAGTTTTACTGGGCAATGGCGGCAAAGCTCTTAAGAGGGAAGGCCTAAAAAAAAAACATTTTAAAATGCCCCAGTAGCAGTAAATTTTTTTAGTTTTCCCCTATACCTCATATCACTCCTCCACATCCCCTCCTTCCCCCCTTTCCCCTCCCCCTTCAATTATCACCTATTTTCCCTGTTATTCCCTAATTCGTTGGTATATTTTTGTGCTAACATTAGCAAACTGTGTGGAGGATGTGCTTATGTGCCTATCGAGTGTGTTGCACAAGGGAGAGTGTGAATGAGTGAGGTAGTCAGGCTTGAGGCCTCGTGAAGGGAAGGGTTGCCTCAATTTGCTCCATAATTCATGAATGGGCTGCTCCATGTTTATTCACGATTTTGACCAGAAAAATTATATTTCCACTTGTTTTATTGTTGTTACAGGTTACTATCTTCATAGTGAAGGTAAAATAGGCGCATATGAATAAGTAATAACGATATTTATCGTAAAATGATTATTATAAGCATGAATGGAGCCTAATATGCTCGCCCAGAACAGTGGTGTTCAATACACCCAGCTCGCCGTTTATAGGTTAAAGTTCAATTTCGCAAAATGCGTGCTCATTATCAATGGGTTCAGAAAGATGCTCGCCGAAGCTCGTGGAGGTCCTATGTTTCTACGATTACTTCTTCTACTCCTTTGCCTATGGTGTGGAAGAGAATACGCAAGATATCTGGAAAGTTTTCTCCCTGCTCTCCACCAGTGTTGAGGATCCAAGTTAATCTGGTGTCTGCACCTGGTGAAGTAGCCTCTGCCCTAGCTACTCATTTTTGCAAGGTCTCCCAGAGAGATGATGCCAAACCTTGTGTGAGAGCCCGACATAGCCAAGAGAGACAGGGTCTTAATTTACGGCCTCATGGCGGTGAAACTTATAATGTTGACTTCAGCATTCGTGAATTGCGTGCGGCCCTCTCGGAGTGTGGTGACGCTGCTCCTGGTCCTGACAACATCCCATATGCCATGCTTCGTCATCTCCCGAATGCCTCCTTGGTGTTTTTATTAGACTTGTTTAACCCGGGAACTGCGGGGAGACTCTTAAGAGTAAGGGAAAAAAAAATCCATTTAAAACACCCCAAAAAAGTTTTTTGTTTTGTTTTATTTTGTTTTTATTTTTATTTTTTTTTGCCCCTGGGCCATGCCAAATATCACTCCTCCACCTCCCCTCCTTCCCCACTTTCCTCCCCTCCTTCAGTTATCACCTATTTTCCCTGTTATTCCCTTATTCTGTGGTCTATTTTCGTGCTAACATTAGCGAGTTGGTAGCAGGGCGTTGTCATCACTGTTACCAAGCGTGGGAAAGAGCGAGAGAGAGACTATTGCGTAACAGTGTCTCTCCAGACAAGAGGAGGGCAGGGAGGTTGCCTCAGCCATATATTATGTAACTCCCGGCCTGTATCGACGATTTTGACCATCCAAACACTGTTTCCACTTGTGTTATTGTTGTAACAGGTTAATACCTTTATAATCAACCTATAATAGGCGCATATGGATAAGTATTAATGCTATTTATGGTAAAATAACGATGTTAGTGATGGGAACAGCTCAAATACGTGCGCACAGGAGTGTGGTGTCTCATACCCCCCATGTGCACGTCTTAGGTTAATAGGATTTGGGGTGAGGGTACTCTACCTGCCAGCTGGAAGTTGGGCATTGTCCTTCCTATTCCTAAGCCTGGAAAGGATCATAGCAATGTTTCTAATTACCGCCCAATTTGTTTAACGTCGTGTGTATGCAAATTGTTTGAAAAAATTATCAACTGTCAGACTTGAGTGGTGTCTGGAGAGGGGCGGCCATCTCTCCCCTTCTCAGAGTGGCTTCCATAAACTATGGTGTACTTCTGACAACCTTATCCGACTTGAATCCTCAATCTGTGAAGCTTTTGCCTCTAAGCAACATCTTGTGGCTGTGTTTTTTGACCTCGAGAAGGCTTATGACACAGCCTGGCGACATGGAATTGTACGGCAACTTCATGCTTTTGGATTACGTGGTCGCCTGCCGGTGTTGCTTAGAGACTTCTTGACTGATCGTGTGTTTCGGGTCCGTGTGGGTTCTTCCCTCTCTGCGCCACTGTGCCAGGAGGAAGGTGTCGCTCAGGGTTGTGTCTTAAGTGCATTTTTGTTTGAGGCGGCCGTCAATAGCATTCTAGACGCTGTGCCTGCTGGGGTTTCCTCGTCCCTATATGTGGATGACTTGGCTATCTGGTTTTCTGGTTCCCGCATGTCTGCTATTGAGAGACGTATGCAACTTGCGTTGGACAGGATATCTGCATGGGCTGATTCCAAGGGCTTTCGGGTTTCCCCATCAAAGACTGTGGCTATGCACTTTTGTAGGATTCGAGGGGTTCACCCAGACCCTGATCTAATGCTCTGTGGCAGGAGACTCGGTTGTGTGGCAGAGACAAAGTACTTGGGTCTCACGTTTGATTGCCGTTTGACTTGGGTTCCGCACTTGACAATTCTGAAGGCATCGTGTATGAAGGCTTTGAATCTGTTAAGGGTTCTGTCACACACCTCTTGGGGTGCTGATCGCAGAACACTCCTGCATTTGTTTCAGGCATTTGTCACATCCAAACTGTCTTATGGCTGTGAGGTCTACTCCTCTACCACGGACTCCAGACTTAAGACTCTAGATGCTGTTCATCATGCTGGTCTCCGTCTTGCAACTGGAGCTTTTCGGTAGTCTCCGATTCCCAGCTTGCTGGTGGAGGCTGGTGTACCTCCTTTAGATTTACTGCGTCAATATGTGGTTGTACGTTGTTGGTTTCGGATTCGGCGCCTTCCAGACTCTCTTGTTTGTACCCGTGTCTCGGGTCAATTTTTGTTTTCATATTATGGTCAGCATCCTCGAATGCCTCATCCTTTTGGCTATAGAGTTCGTGAAGTTATGAAGGAGCTTAATCTGTCAACGGTTCCTGTGAGTCCCGTGCAAATTTCAAGGATTGTCCCCTGAGTCCTGCCTGAACCATCATTCTGCAGGTTTTTTACAGGCTCAAAGGATTCGGTCACTCCTTAGTCTCTTCTTAATTTGTTTTTGGAACATTCTTCTAGTCATAATAGTTCTGTGCCTGTGTATACTGATGGCTCTAAATCTGCCTCCGGTGTTGGTTTTGGTGTTGTCCTGACTTCAGCCGTGGAGGTAGTCTTCCTTTAGCTGCCTCGGTTTTTACTGCGGAATTGTCTATCATTTTAGCTCTGAAATTAGTGTTTGCTCACCACAACACTCATTTAACTATTTTTAGTGATTCTCAAGGGGCTCTCATGGCTCTGGAATCTTTTAATTCTTCCCATCCTATAGTTTTAGTGATTTTAGAGTGGCTGTTTCTCATTCATCGTCGAGGGAAAAGAGTGGATTTTTGTTGGGTCCCTGCACATGTTGGTGTCAAAGGTAATGAAAGGGTGGATGCTTTGGCAAAAGCTGCAGCTTTGAGACCTAATGTAAATTACCCTCTGCCTGCTTCTGATCTGCGTACTCCTCTCATGTTTGCTGTTCGTGCTTGTTGGCAGGCATGGTGGGATTGTGTTACTTTTAATAAGCTCAGGGAAGCTACCAAATTAGTCTCGCCAAGAACTTACCCTACCATTCCTCGCAAATTGGAAACTGCTTCGGCTCGCCTCCGCATTGGGCATACCAGACTAACACACGAGTTCCTTATGTGTGGAGGTGTACCGCCATTCTGCGATGACTGTCTAGTTCCCCTTACTGTCAGGCACTTGCTGGTTGAGTGTCTCAGTTTGGTCGAACTACGCCGGAGGTTGCTTTTGCGGCACCGGAAGGCAGATGGTACTTACTGTCTCTTCGGTGCTTGGAGGGGAGGCTGGTTCCCCTGGAGATGATGTGTTTTTATTTTTGAAAAAGGCTGGCCTCTTTCAGTTTTTATGATTACATTGATTTTACTTTGATATCTAATTTTACACATGTTGTTTTTACGATTTTAGTTTTCTGCAAATATGTTAGCTTGTTCGGCGCCATATGACCTTGCTGTTGCGGGACCAAGATTTCTATCAATAAATTAAATTAAATTCTCTTCCTGTATTCATCTGTGACTATTACTGCTCCCAATTGATATTAACCTTCCTTTCGTACTGGAACACTAAAGGCAACAGCCTTACTCAATATGGGTTATCTAGCCTTACAAGATATGTAGTGCATCAATACTGCGAAGAAGTCCTTGAAACCAGAGATACAGTCACATCTGGGATGACAACCATATCCAAAGCCCTCACCTCGACGACGCAGTCAAATTCCAATATTGTTGCCGAGAACGACCCATTTCAATCTAGCACCTCAAGACTTCGCAGCCCGATTTTTTTTTTTGTGGCTAAACTACAGCATTTTAGCCATATAATATAATCCAGCTCAGTGTGAGATATTCTAACCAGATAAAATACTGATTTCATTAGGAAATACTTTTCATCGTTGAGAGTTATAAAACTACGTTAAGTATCTTTGCCAGTATATTGTTTAACAATAGACATTTCCATTAATGGATTCCCGCTTAAATATACTCGGTCTCTGATAAATATTTAATATGTTATTGTTTTATGTGTCTGCCATCAGAGGAATTTACCCTTCCAATACCAGTGCCGTCCTATTCCTTATATGCTGGCTAATAATATACTATTTTATTGAGTTTAGACAAGGACTCCAGCAGTTAAAAGACTTCAAACTATCTTAATCAACCCTTTTTACTACCACAAATCCTTCCAAAGTTGCATAAAATCGTCTAAATATAGCTAGACTATAATATAACAGACGTCGCTGGTACAGAAGGGGTTAAACCTAGAAAGGGGCCTTGCAAGAGTCCTCGTTGACTTCCTGCCAGCAGACACTTCATGTAAGCTCCAATATTGCATTCCAGATCTCAGAGGCATTTTTTCCACTCCAGCCAATACACCTTTTTCTCCTGCGAGTCTGGCTATCCTCTACTTTGTATTCCTGCCGCGTCTTCAACACACTACAATTTACATCTCGATCTGTTTTTTGTCTTCTTCTTCTTCCCTCTCTCTCTCTTTTTGGTGTTTCTTTTTCTTCTTCTCTCTCTCTCTCTCTCTCTCTCTCTCTCTCTCTCTCTCTCTCTCTCTCAAATTTCCATCGTTCCCCTCTCCATTTTCCTTGCTTTCCACCTTCCTTTAGTTCTGGTCGTTCCCTTCTCTCATTTAAGGAAAAGTATTTATTTTTTCTGAACCCCCTTTTCTATCATGTTTAGCCCCATTAGTTTTTAAATATGAAGACTATCACCTATTTCTTTGCCAATATTAAGACCTCTCGTGCCATTAAGGTGTCGAATTTGTCCTGACGAGTGATAGTGAACCTGTAATTTGGGAGGAACCGGCCTTCGACCGGGACATTTTTATACCGAAAAATGTACACATTTATATACAAGGGGGGTCTTTGGGATGTATTTATTTAAAGCTTGATAGAGGTCTAAGGAGCTAATTAAAACAAAAAATATATAAAAGTAATATGAACTGAATAGATGAATACAATAACTTCCCCTTAATCTATATTCTATTAATTTCACCACAACACCAAACACCTCCAATTAAATTAATGAAAGCATATAGGCTGTAGGCATATTTACAAAAGGGCTTGTTCTGGCAACATTTGATCAGTAACATTCAAGGTATATTATTACTCTGGAAAAGGCGACCACACACAAGGTAGATTATGTTATGTGGTACGTCATTTTCATCATATTCTTGTTACCATTAGACGATTTTCATTAGCTTATAATCTACCTCTACGACTAGAAGGCCTGTATACAATCTCAATAAACTCCTTTAGTAACATAGGTCCTTCTTAAACTGCATAGACTAATCTAATTTTCATCATATTCTGGTTACCATTAGACGATTTTCTTTAGTTTATAATCTACCTCTACGACTCAAAGGGGTAAATACGATCTCAACAAACCCTCTTAGTAACATAGGTCCTTCTTAAACTGCATAAAATCATCCAATTGTAGCCAGAATCAAAGGTAAAAAGGCGTCGTGCATGGTGCTGAAGGGGTTAATTCAGAAGTGTCCAGACCAAATTACCGTATACAAAGTTGTCATTAAAAATCCCATGTGTCGTTCTGTCTTCACTATTTGTCTATTATGTATATCTATTTGCTCAGGCCCATTCCCCATTTTTACTGTTTTTTTTTACTAGGGGTGGCCAACTCGAGACAGAGCCCGAATAGGAAAAAAAACAAAAACAAAAACACAAATTCACACACATCTAGGTCACCCATTTAATTGTCTCTGCGTCAATTACGTTAGATCATTGACTGGTACACTTAGTTGACGTTAACCCTATCTGGTACAGGGCGGGTCTTTATGGCACTGCCCTGTTTTACTCCATTAGTTTGGAGATTTTAAGACATTTCACTTCATTAACTTTGGAATTAACCCGAGAGCGATGCGCTATTGGTAGTTTAAACCCTCCCGCCAAGCGAGGATATTTTGGTTCATTCTCGCCTAAAATCGTCATTTTACCATAAATATCGCTATTACTTACTCATATGCTCCTATTTTACGTTTAATATGAAGATTTTAACATGTAACCGCAATAAAACAAGTGGGAATAGTATTTTGGGGGTGAAAAAGACAAATTATTGCCGACCCTCCAGTCATGGGGTGAGAGACGAACGAGACGTATATCCTCTCTCTTTGAGGCCTGAAGGCAGACTGAAATCTCTCTCTCGCTTCCTTTCTCTCCCCACACTCAATATATGCCCAATAGACGACCTTGGAACCGGGTTGGAGATATTGGCGCGATAAATAAACCGATACACATGGGAATAAGAGGAAGAATAGGTGATAATTGAAGGGGGGGGGAGGAAGGAGGGGGTTTTGACACATTTAGAAGAGTGATAGGAGGTATAGAGGGGAATGATTTAACTTAATCACATATTCCTTTGTTTTGAGTGCTACTGGGGTCTTCTAAAAGTCTTTTTTTAGGCATTGGATCTTAAGAGTCCCGTCACCTTTCACCACCAAAACCTCTTAAGTCTCCTTGCCGTTCCCAGGGTAAAAGACATTTCACCCCATTCAGGTGTCGATTTTTACTGGGTGAGCGAAAGTGAGCCTACAATATAAGAGAAGACCGCCTTTGGGTGGGACATTTTTCTACCGAAAAATGTACATATCATTCGTGATTTTTTTTTTTTTTTTTTTTATTATATATATATATATATATATTTTAGGGGTCTAGGGAGGCAATTTTCCTAGTCTAGGGACAACAAATAATACATTGGTCTACATTGGTCGAAAATGGCAACAGTAATGAACACTCTAATAATAACAAAAAAACAGACTGATGGAAAGAGTTCCAAAGCTTGTTTGTTGAATATGAGAAAGATAGGAAAAATAGGTTGAATCTTGGGTTAGAGAGTTGGCCGAATCGGGGTGGGAATGTATTGAAAGGTGGGTGCTCCCCCCCCCCCCCTATCCATAAGGGAAAAGGTATACACTCAGAAAAATCTCTGAAGAACAATGATTATTGTATTAGCAGTAAAAGAGTGAGAGAGATGCAACATTTCGACATGTAGAGAGAGATTGTAGGGAATTAGAAACAGGAAGTTAATTTATTAGGCTAAATGCTTTTGACTCTACCCTTTCGAGATGTGCGGTTTGCTTGGAACCTCCTCACACACACAAACAATATTCGATACATGGGTGCACTGTGCTCCTATACAGAGCAATAAGCGGTGCGGGGGTGTAGAACCCACAGAGACGGTTGAGTACACCTAACTTCTGGGAGGAGTGGTAATTTGATCTTTCCAAAAAAGTTCCGGAGAAAAAGAAATACCAAGAACACTGATAAAAGATGGTGTTAATTTGTGTATTGCTGGCGTATAAGGGAAAGTCGCGCGGAGGATCGTAACGGGTAGATAGAAGGAGAAATAGGGTTTTGGAGCGTTAAAAGTAACCAGATTTTCTCGGCTCCTATTGGAAATACTTGATAGATTAGAAGATAGGCTGGCGATGGTTTCATCATGTAAGTTTGGGAGTGATTTCCTGCTGGATCATTGTGGAAATTGTGTAAGGTAGTCTTCAGCATATTAATGGATTGGACTGGAGGTATAGTTGAGAAGATCATTAATGAATGTTAGAAAGAAGAGTGGAGACAGAACAGAACCCTGAGAAACACCGGAGTTGATAGGTTGAAGACGTGAGCGATGGCCATCCACAACCACAGCTATGGAAAGGCCAGATAAAGGGATAGAAACCAAAGGAAATTTGTGCCAGATTCTATTGAAGGCTTCCAAAATGTCTAGCGCAAAAGAGGTCTTACCGAAGTCCCGAAGGGAGAATGACAAAGATATAAGAAAGATAATAAAGAAGATCACCAGTAGAGCGCCTCTTTAAGAAACCATACTGGAGATCTAAATGTTGATTATAGGAAGACAAATGCTAAGAAATTTTGAATTAAGAATGGTTTAACTTAAGTGATGCAGGATATGAGAGCAATTGGACGATAGTTAGAGCGTTGAAAGTGGTCACCCTTCTTTGGGACAGGTTAAATGAGAGCAAACTTCCAGCAAGAAGGAAAGACGTTAGAGGAAAGACAGAGAGAGGAAGAGTTTGCCTAGGCAGGGAGTCAACACGGAAGAACAGTTTTTGAGCACATCAGTTGTTAAGCCCAGAGAGGGCAGAAAAAACATACTTAGAAGATATTATGATATTAGGCATAAGCAAGAAAGAGGGGGGTTGAGAAGGGGGAACAGCACCGGAATCATGCAAGGGGAAGTTTTAGTGAGTCTGAGCGAAGAGTTCAGCTTTGTCAGAGGTTTCTATCCCTCCATCTGTGCCTTTGTCTCTAATTTCCTTTCCTGCCGTTCCATAGCTGCGGTTGTGAACGGCCATCGCTCACTTCCTCCTCCTATCAACTCCGGTGTTCCTCAGGCTCTGTCCTATCTCCCATTCTCTTTCTAATTTTCATAAATGATCTTCTCAACTGTACCTCCAGTCCCATCCATTCATATGCAGACAACTCTACTTTACACTACTCAATTAGTTTTCCTGAACGCCCCAGCCAGCAATCCCTCAAAGACAAACGTAATGAAGCCATTGAACACTTATCTTCTGATCTAACTACTATTTCCAATTGGGGCAGATAAAACCTTGTTACCTTTAATGCTTCCAAAACCCAATTTCTTCATCTTACTACCCATTCAGAACTCCCAGAGGACTATCCCTTACACTTCAACAATACAAAAATCAATCCTTCAACTTCTCTCAATATTCTCGGTGTCTCTTTTTCTTCTGCTCTCACTTGGAAGGACCATATTACCAGTTTTGCTAAGGCAGCCTCCCAGAAGCTGGGTGTGCTCAACCGCCTCAAGGGGTTCTTTACCCCTGCACATCGTCTTGCTCTGTACAGGGGCACAGTGAGTCCTTGTATTGAGTATTGTTCACATGTGTGAGGAGGATCCTCTCGCTATTCTATCGCTACTACAATAATCAATGTTCCTCAGAGCTTTCCCGGTGTATACCACCTCTACGTAGGGTACACATAGTACCCGTCTTGCAACACAGTTCCACCCTTACTCTGTGCAACTCTCCAACCCTAGAGTTAAACGTTATTCTCAGACTTTCTTCTATTCAATTGCTGAGCTCTGGAACTCTCTCCCAGAATCAGTCTTTCCCTCTTCCTATGACTTAAATTGCTTCAAACTCTGTGTGTCCAGGCATTTTGGCTTTGATTTTGGCCCTGTCACTCTTGCAACTCTGGGGGACGCACTAGGTACAGGCAGTTCTGCCTTTTGTCTCCCTCACTCACATATAAAAAAAAAAGTGTCAGCAGAGTTGAAAAGAGGAGTGAAAGACGAGGAAGTAAAGTTTTTGAAGAGGTTTTTTGGCTAGATGCCAGAACCTTGGGAAAAAGCTAGAGTTGGAAAGCTCAGAACTTTTAATATTGATGAAAGAGTTTTTGGCGAGTCAGAGAACAGATTTGGCTTGATTCCGGGCAGAATTATGTATTAAGTTTATGAAATGTTTCTCATTTGTTTTTTTTTGTTTTTCCATCTCATGTTTTTCAAATTTCCATCTTATCTGTCTTGCTATTCATTTATCTCTATTGTTGTTGTCGGCTGCCTGGCCGAACAGTCCCTAAGGAAGCCAATGGCCACGATCGGACTTTTTCACATTTTACCCTCTAATATATTTCACTGATCTTAGTGTTTATGTCCTCGGGTGCACCGGGATTTCGAGCTTGTATATATATATAATTCTTCGTCTGACCTCGTCCCTTAGTTTTCATATATCTTTAGTTTACGTTTAATCAAGGGATTTATATTTCTTGGAGGGAGAAATATTTTGTTGATGTGCTTTTTCTTTGCAAACCTCAATCTCTCTCTCTCTCTCTCTCTCTCTCTCTCTCTCTCTCTCTATATATATATATATATATATATATATATATATATATATATATATATATATTTTCTCTTTACTTACGCTTCATTTTTCTCTTATCAACAGTTCCAATGAGACGACTATATTGTTACATTTTTCTAGTTACCGCCAGTCGATAATATGTTGTTGTACTTGGGAGTTACTTTTACAGTTTATTAAGTTTTTTGTAATTATGATGATGAGTATTCTTATGATAAATATTATTTCAATATTAATCTTTGTTTTGCTCTTCCAACTTCCTCTGTCTTCCATTTCTTCCACATCTCTTTTTGTGATTCATTTCTGCCAAGATACGTTTCACACCTGTTGTAATGTTTTCATTCTTCTGGCCCTCCACGTTTTCTAATTCACTTGTATTTCAAAGCCCTGTCTTTGTTAAGTTGTGTTGGTTTATCATCAATTACTATTAAAGTTTGCTTATACAGTTCTGTCACCAAATATACATATAAATATATATAAATATTAATAAAAACTTCGACTACTACTACTACTACTAATAATAATAATAATAATAATTATTATGCTACATTGAACAACTCCCACACCCATCTCGCTCGTAGATACCATCACCTCATGACCGGCCAAGACCACCCCACCATTTCCGGCAGTACCAGCACCCTTGCTGTTCGTCACCCTACTCCTGGACACACCTTGTTACCTTAGACCCCGAAGAAAACAGAAGAACCAGCCGAGTGACAACAACCCCGTCAACCTGGCCAGCTTAAACCATTCCTTTGGGAACTTCCATTCCGAAGCACACTTGTCACTTACACAGGGCAAGGCACCAGCGATTATACAGGCTGAAATGCTATCGCTCACACGGATGATAGGAGGAAATTACAAAGGAACTCCGTATCGTATCGAGTTGCTTACACAAAATACTTAACCAGATTTGCTTACACAAGCCACTACACTCTCGCTAGTCCAGGAGTCTGTGCATACCTGTACGCCAGAGAAAGTGTCTCCATTATCGAGTACACCTACAGCCCAGAAGAGAAAGTCCAAGATAGAAGACAAAGCGCCACGTTCACCCCAGTCATACCCCAGAGAAGAAACTACCGAAGAAGAAGGGAAACCAGACCTAGCCCTGCTCGAGGCCCTCTTTCTGAGATAAGAGCAAAGTACTTAAAGTGACACTACTGTTATCCTTTGACGAGATCGCTCCTCATTTTTTAATTTAACAATACAAACCACTATCCCTTGTTAGTATAAAGGTATATATATATATCTCTCTCTCTATCTCTATATCTATCTATCTATCTATCTATCTATCTATCTATCTCTCTCTCTCTCTCTCTCTCTCTATCTCTATCTCTCTATCTCTACTGTACACAATTCCAGCTGAAATCCTAGTCTAACCTAGCTTTACACGTTGGTGTTCCCATTCTTACTCTCGCACGCTCACCATAACATAAACACGTGGACAAAGATATGATGCAATTATGGTTTACATTACACCATGTATAATACCTTTACTACAACAAATGTTACGTCCTCATATAAGCTCTGAATATAATTGTTCAGTTTTACACACACACACACACACACACACACACACACTATATATATATGATTAAACATAAATATACTACAATACACGTCCAATGTTTCAGTATTGTGACGCCGTATTCCTTATGCTCTGGCTACAACTAGAAGAATTTAATTACCCTAGGATGGAAATGTGGTAGTTAAAAAGTATATTGGATTATGTGTCTACTCCTCTGAATTCCGGTAAACCATATTGAGCTGAGTAAAATGGTCTAATGTTAGCACAAATAAATAACGTCATGGTTCAACACAGGAAGATGAAGGTATTCGATATGCATTGATTACACTCACGCTAACAAATGTAACTCACACATACACTCACCCCCATATTAACTTCTTTACTAACAACTTTTACTGAGAGTCTTACATGCTGACACATTAATATGCTCACACTTTCGGTAAGACACGACACAAACATACTATGATGTATTTAACACTAACTAAGAACAAAACAAAGACCCAACCATTGTTTTCTGATTTTTATATATATTGTTTTATCTAATGTGTCCACGCATTATCAAATATATTTCAAGATTTCAAACTTTCAACACTGTTTAATAATGCACACACACACACACACACACACACACACACACACACACACACACACACACACAGTGTGAGGATAATCCTTCCTGTTTACTTATTTAATTAGACGGTGGACTAATTTTTTCCTTTACTGTAGCTTGCTTATCTTTATTATTTCGTATTCTTGTGTTTCTTCTTTATTTTTAGGATTTCCATAATTGAGTTTCCCCCTATTCTTTCTACATAATTATTTTGTCCATGTTTATATATGTTGATATTTTTGTTGGTCTTCGCTTCCTTGTTTTCATTTTGTGTATTTTTGTATTCTATTTTATGTTCTATTCCATATGTTGTTTTATACAATTATGTTTATAATTATTCTCCAATTCAAGTTTAATATCTGTCCTGTTTTCCTCTGCAGCTCTTTGTTCATTATATACAGTATGTTGTTCCTTTGCACCTTATTTCCTATATATATATATATATATATATATATATATATATATACCGGGTATATATATATACAGTATATATATAATTTTTTCTTCAGTTTTTGTTCTCCATTCTATTGATACAGTGTATAGTTTTTTGTTATTGTTAACCATTTTTACATACCCTTTACTTTTTCTTTTCTAATTCGATGCTATTGGGGTTTTTTCTCGCCATGTGTTATCCACCTTCTCTCTGTTCTCTCTCCCTCCCTCTCTCTCTCTCTCTCTCTCTTTCTCTCTCTCTCTCTCTCTCTCTCTCTCTCTCTCTCTTTCATCAATAAATCAATCATCATATTCCCCCATGATATTATAATTAGTTAGTTAAAATAGAACTTCAAAGGCTATCAACCCTTCTGGATTATTAAGCCAGTACACTCAAAAAGAATAGTGTCAGGACTTGGAAACCCTTTTCGAGAACTCCAGTCCTTTGATATTATAATTCGTAATAATGAACTTTATTTACCCACACTGAACAACCTAGTTGTTACTGAATATTTTCACTTTCGTTCTTCTTCTGTGTTTTGTTTTCTTCTTATTCTTTGTCTTTATATTTTTGTTCTTTATTTTCTTCTTCTTTTTCGTTGTTTATCTTCTTATTATTATTATTATTATTATTATTTTCTTCTTTTTCTTCTTTTTATTTTTCTTCTTCTTCTTCTGTACGGTCTATGGTTGAAGAACAAAGACATGGAAAGCCCTGTCCAAGATATCGGGTAATTATATCTTCTCGCAGCTTTTATACCTATGATGCTTTCTGTTTATTTCATACCTGGAGAAAAGAAAAACCGTATTAATTGAGAGTGTGGTGGTCTGCGTCTCACGGGGGTATATATTCCGTGTTTTCCTTGGCTTGCGTTATCGATTCTGGCTATATAATGTTTAGACTTAAATCTCTTGATAATACCTCCTTTTACCTGGTTTATCTGTGATCGTTCCAATGAACATGCTTTTCATTAGATTATTGTTTTACTTCCCTAGAAAGACTTTTTAACTGGCAGTGGTCTATTAATATATCAATGTTAATTTGATTTCATATTGCAGCAAGTTATGCATTCTTACCTACCACTATACGATTTTATTCAATTCAAGATGGTCAAAGTGGATCTGTGTTACTGACTTGGTGTTTTTTATCCAAGAAGCGTAAGCCATAAACGGCTGTTGGTTTGTAAATACTCTTATAAACAGCCTGTGTGAAACTAGCTTACATTGTTTTGACACCTGATGTATTGATAAGTTCTTCCTCTTGAGAATATGTCTCGGGATTTGAAAACAAATATTTATAATACTAAATTTGTTTTGTTTCTCCGACTACAGATTTTTCATTTATCTGATACTTGGTAGCATGGAAGGTAAGAATTATTTTCATACAAAGTGGAGTGTATAGCTCGTTCGTTAAGTTATTGCTATGAAAAATATGAATGGTACTGAATTATTTATCTATTATTTTTGTTAAAGCATATTATTTTCATCAGATCTATTTCCGACATTTTCTCAAAGTATCTACACTTTATTTTTATTTGTATATAGATTTAACTAAGCAATTACCCTAAATGTTTAGAATATAATTTACGCTCAATCCTGGAGTATGACTATAGTCTATTCGCTGCAAGTAGGCGAGAAATCATGACCTCTATCCTCTGTAACTCAAAAATGGCTAGAGTAAACTGGCTGTAAACTTCCACATCTATTCCTTGACTGACTTTTCCCAAATGGTACAAATATTAGCTTGATTACTCTAGTAGTTTTTTAGTTACAGAGGTTAGAGGTCATGATTTCTCGCCTTCTTACAGCGAATAGACTATAGCCTTTCACGTGTAGATGTGGAGAGGTTGCACGTAATACAACTGGGGGGAGATTTTTTGTTTGCTCCATAGACCTCCAGCAAGCCTAAAAGAAATACCCACAAGATCCTGTATCACGATAAAAGTGTACATTTATCAGTAGAAAATGTCCGGCTCCTCCTAGATTTCAGGTCGCTGACTTACGCCAGGAAAAAAATAGACCCCTAAATGGCACGAAAGGTCTTAAAATTGACAAAAAAATGGGGGCGAAAGGACTTTAAATCGCCAAGCTAATCGGGGGAACATCTTATAATCTCAAAATTAATAAGGCTAAACATGAAGGAAAAGGAGGTCCAGATAAGAACAAATCTCCCCTTAAATTCAAATTACGCTGTAGTGCACTAAGAAACATACCGTAAATATATATTATTTACTAACAAATTTGACCCTTACTATACAAACAGATGTTGCATCCTTTGCATTGCTTTGCAAACTCTGTTACAGTAAATGTTCAGATGAATTTGAATCTATTGTGCTACCTATTCCCATCTTTCTTTGTGGTACTAAATCATCTGTCAGTGAGCATGACTTAACAATCACACTACCGCAATACAGAACTTCCGAGTTTTCAAAATTGATTTAACCCTCAATTCGCGGCGACCGTCATATGACGGGAGAGAGAAAATTGGCCTATCCTGCGGCACTCGTCATATAACGGGTGCCATTTTGAGGTTATTATGAGCGATGAGAGAGAGACCGGGCATTGGAGGGATGATGGGCGGCCTTGAACCGCTCGGCACGGCCGCGCGGCATAGACTGAAGTGCTACACAGACCTCCCTCACTCACACGTGAAAAACCACAAAATTGTCAATAATTTATCGAAGTTGCCCTTCGGTTGCACGATCGTTGCAAGGTAAGCAGATGTCGTACAAGGATGATTCAGGTGTCATTGGAAAGTGCCATCATCGTCCTTTCATGGATATATAATTATATTACGCTCTGGATGAAAAAGAGCATGGAATGAAGGTCATTTTCGGTAAATATAGCCGCCTGGCGCTACGGTGATATATTCGCCCCCCCTCGCTCTTTGAGAGTTAAACCCCAAATTTCAACTTTCTGGAATTAACATTCTCAGAGTGCTCAGTTTCCCTTCACACCGTTCGCAGTTTAACTATTCGTAGGTAGAACAATTGGAAAAATAATAGGAAGCTTTCCGTTTTCTTTTTCTTTATATGAAAAAAACTTTATTCTACTTAGTTTAGATAAAAGCTAAAATGCTACTGGTATGAGAGATATATAAGCATGTGGAGCTACATTTTTTTAATCTTTATTTTCTAATGGTAAACTTATTGACATTGATATTTGGCAGAGATGATAGGAAACTTTAACTCCCTGCCTTTTCTTCTCACACAATTCGTCAGTAACTGCAGGAAAAAAAAAGTGTCTGGCAGCTCAGGAAATGTTGGACGCTGATTGGTTATTGTTGTTGGACATGTTCGGTGTATGGAGAATCTGGTAACTTCTACTTAGTTATGTTGGATGGTTATATTGTGTTTCCTTTCTGTTTCTTTGACACATTGTTTTTGCTCCTCAGTTGTTTGTAATTTTGCCTGTTATTCCAATTTCCATTGATAGATTTCCGTGGTAAAGCTTTGTAGTTTCGAGTGAGTGTATGCACTATATGTGTATAGGTTTCTCCACCAAACATGGGAGAATGCTCAAATGAGATCTCGGAAACAGTTTAATTAATTTTGACAAATTGAATCAGTACCACTCCTTTTGGTCTGAGTGCACAGTCTCCTACATAAGTTATATTCTTCAATATGATGAGGGTTATGGAAGTAAAATTTGTGTGCCTAATTAAGAATGTAGTATGTTTTATACATACTGCTACACATCCCTTTATTTCTTAGTCCTGGATCCTCTCCGGGGGTTAAGAACGAGGGTGGTATGATAGCCTATGTGCGCAATGGATAAAACTCCTAATAAACTCCGGTATATCTCCAGCTCAGATAGTATCCGTTTCATAGGACCTGCAGAACATATTATTTCAATAAACGAGGTATAGCCTAACTACTATAGAAACGCATCTCAACTTGCAATGTATAGTATAATCTGATGTCAAATAACATTATATATTAACACTGTTCTAATTTCTGCTTTGGAATGTGAATAAAATTTCTATATCGAACATTCTATAGTTCTATATAGAACTATATATAAATTTAATGACAAACGCAGATGAAGGGTTAAGAATATTGAGATAGCAGATAATATACGGTAGACTACCACTCCAAATAATTCCCCAACACAATAAAGCCATATACATCAATCAATGTACTGGACTGTGCAGCCCTGATGTCATATCTTAGGTCAACACTGAACTCATGTAGATTTACAAGCTAATGTACTAGTAATGCAAAAATAAATAAATAAATACATCACTAATAGATCTATGAAAGAAAGGCAACTATAATACTTCGGCTGACCTATTCTGATGTCGCCTGGCCTATAAATCACTATTACTATCGCCTGTACAATATTGTTATTTGACCCCAAAATTAACTCAAATACATGGGTTGACTCACTAGATATTATAAACAAACTATTGCACAGCTCTGCTCCAAATAACAATGACTGCGGATATAGATGAATATAAACCTTTCCCCTTATAGGAATCAAATCGATGCATGCATCTATGACCATGCACTAGGCTACCCTGATAAACTTATTGTCCGAAAGTCTCTGCTATCAAGTTTAGCATATTTGCCTATTGCATAAATAAATGCTTCTATCTATCTATCTATCTATTGCCTGACGCCGTGATCCCCGAAGGGGTGGCCACGAACGAACCGCCCCCATGCACCTCTGTCCCCAGTCAGTCGACGCCCCTCCCCCCAACCAGCACCGCCTTCGTTCATGTAGTTCCTCACTCCATCCTTCCACCTCATATTCGGTCTACCTCTCCCCCTCTGTCCCTCCACCTCGCTCTCGTACACCCTCTTAGTCATTCTCTCGCTTTCCATACGTTCCATATGGCCGAACCATCTCAAGTTGTTCCTTTTCACACTTTCCAGCACATCTACCTCCACACCACACCTCCTTCTTACTTCCTCATTAGTCTGTCTATCCCTCCATGTAACTCCGCACGCACTCCTTAAGTAATTCATTTCCACTGCTCTCACTCTTGGTCTGAGTCTCTCAACCAACGTCCATGCTTCGCTTCCGTAAGTCAGTGTCGGGATTACCACCCTGTCATGCAAGGACTTCTTCACTTCCATACTGACCACCCTATTTCTTGTTACTGCTTTTAGCGTTCCTACAACCCTCTTCCCCTGTTGTACCCTCTCCCGCACCTCTTCATCCATAGTCCCATCTTTACTCAACACACTGCCCAGATACTTAAAAGAGTTGACGATCTCCATAGCCTGACCGTTCAGCTTCACCTCACACTCTGTGACTTCACCCCTTTCGAAGACCATAACCTTGCTCTTCCCCGTATTTGCCTTCAAATTCCGTTTTTCGCACACTGTTCCAAACTCATTTACCAGACCCTGCAACTCCCATTCATTATCACTCATCAGAACTGTATCATCCGCAAACAGCAGTATAGGTAGCTTCCACTCAATTCCCTCCCTTTTCAGCGATACACCAACATCCACTGCTCTTGATAGTATTTCTTTCATAACTCCATCCATATATACAGTAAACAACCACGGGGACATCACACACCCCTGTTTCAAACCAACATTCAGGTCAAAGAACTCGCTCTGCTCACTCTCCACACGTACTGCCGCCTTTGCACCCTCATACATGCTCTTCACTGCTTTCAGCAACTTGCCCTCTACTCCGTATATTCTAAGTACTTTCCACAAACCTTCTCTATCCACTCTGTCATAGGCCTTCTCCAAGTCCATAAAGGCAACATACACCTTTTGTTTCTTCTCCAGATACTTCTCCACAACAAAATTCAGGGTAAAAATCTGATCTACACATCCTCTTCCCTTCCTAAAACCTCCCTGCTCGTCGCCTATCCATTTCTCTGTTCTCACTCTCACTCTCTCAATCACTACCCTACTGTATACCTTCCCTACTACGCTTAGAAGACATATTCCTCGGTGGTTACCACACACTCCTCTTTCCCCTTTGCCCTTATATAGGGGGACTATTATGCCAGTCTTCCAGTCATCGGGTGCACTCCCCTTCTCCCATGCTAGTTTGCACATTTTCCATACCCATTCTATCACTATCTCACCACCATACCTCAACATTTCCCCACACACTCCATCTGTTCCTGGTGCTTTCCCCAACTTCACTCTTTTCATGGCTTCCCACACTTCTGACCTCCTGATCCCCACCTCCTCCTCCACTACTTCTCTTCTTCTCCCTCCCATACCTTGCTTACATAATGCTTGCACCACATAATACATACCGGTACACTATCAATACATATATGGCTATGTCTTGACTCTAAAATAAATGACACTTGAATACACCTAATCAAAAGAATGGCTTACACTTGTAAAACAAGGTGTGGGAATTTGTTTGTTTTAACAGAAATAACATAATTAAATTTCAATAGTAATTATAGTGCATTCATTCGACATATATCGACAGGCTCCGCCCACTTCCCCAACCGTTATCATACGGCTGGCATGACTGTGCGAGGTAGGGGTGTCCAACAGGGTAACCAAATCAGCACAACAATATTATTTAATCTGTTTGCAGAAGTAACTAGAAGAATACAAACTAGTAAATGCCTACCTAATATTGCTAGAATATTACTCCAATATTGATAACATGTGCTAAAAGATTCGGAGTATAGCCAGCATTCTTATTGCTAGGTGTAAAATATTGCCGCTAGATCAAGTCAATATTTATTTATCAATTTAAATTATTAAAAATGGCCTACAAAGCCATCTACCTTTCTACATCAACGAGTGAGAAAGAAATGTTAAGACTGGAGCCTGTCTTTAACAGCTCCATTCCCTTGTTCAAGTAAATACTTTTAGATCTAGCGGTAAGGTAGCTACATTGGCAACGCCGGTGTCTTCTCTCTCAACTGTCAATGCGCTATCATTCAAACGTCAGTTCAGTTCCCTCCCGTCTTCTGAAGGGGGAAGATGGCGTCTCCTGCCGATACCCCTGGCAGACCTGCTGGTTCTCCCCGACTTGTCAGTCAAGCCAGGAATATTGTATTAAATGTATTCAAGTATTTTGATAAGGAGAAAACTGAGCCAGTTGATGTGGCGGTGCTCCTCGTGGTACACCCTGGAAACGTCATTATTGGCGGCTAAATGAATCGCAAAATTATGATCTACACAAGTTGACTGATCAGTCAAAATTTAATCACTTCACAATATGATAGAGAGAGAGAGAGGGAGGGAGACTGAGGCACACAGACAAGGGAGGGGGAGGCATTACGGTACCCAATACAACTAAAAGCAGTCGCTCGCTAGGCCTAGCTTAATAATTGTCTACCTCTGCTCTGCCCAAGTAGACGAGGTAAAACTATGGTATGGAGTTTACTTTTCTGTACAATGGTATATGGTAATATTGTATAGTAAAGAGTAACTGCAAATATACATGTATTAAAGCGCTCTTACATCTTATAATTAATTTTACTTGGAGCTCTTATCAGATTCGTGGTAAGGTGACAAGTGACTTGTCCGAGATTGCGGTATGATAAGCTCTACTTTGTCTACGGCGCTGGTGGAAGCGGGCGGGGCCTGTCGATATATGTCGAATGAATGCACTGTAGCAATGGCAAAACCAGGACAAGTTACCTTACATACTCAGTGAAATAATCCTTCAGCTACATGATCACCAAGGATGTATCTTAAGGGGAGAGGGGCTGGCTTTATGGTCCCCTTTCTCCCTTGTGTTGTAGTCAGGTGGCTTAGCGGCAAATGTTGCCATTATCGTTACACAGCGGATAAATGCACCAAATTTGGTATGAGGCTTCCTTAGGGTCTATTAATGAATTTTAGAAGGGGTGTCCTCCGGAAAATTTAAACAAATATATAAAAACCCTATATTGAAGGTGGAAAAATAGCATTTTTATCAAATCATAAAATTCGTAATTAGACGATATATTGCTTGAAGATACATTACATTTGATACCACATATATGAAAGGAAATTTAATTTTGCATCTTTTTTATTATATTAATTTTTTCATCTATTTCACCGTTTACGAGATATTAAGTTTTATTTAATTTTTGAACTAATTTTTTTGAATTATAATAAAACGATAATGCTTAAAGAAACATTAAATTTGAGACCACGTTCAATAAAGAAAAGTAAAATTTGCATCTTTTTTCATTCGTGACACTTTTTTGATCTGATTCACTGTTTAGGAGATATTGAGGGGGTTTTCAATTTGTTAGTAATATTTTTGTAAAATTTATCAATGTTTAAGAATAATAACTGGCTGCAGGCAGTTATGCCTTTTGTCTCCCTTATTCACATGGGAAAAAAAAAAATAAAAAAAAAATATATATATACTGTATATATATATTGTTGCCTATATTTGAGTCACATCATCGGAGAGGCACTTGGCCCCTCCCCACTGTAGATAGTCGTTAAGTAAATAAAGCCCGTGAAGTGCAACCCTCCTAGCTCATGTATGCCAATCTCCAGTTGAAACTGTCTAGAACCCGAGTTTGTGCCCCTGTATAATACCACAACACTTCTCTAGATAATAAGAATACGACAAACAAACAAAAGATTAAGAAAATAAAGATGGGCTAAAAAGGAAAAGGCAATCCAAGGGAGAAAGAAATAATATTACAAAGACAAAGAAGAAACAAGACATTGAAAACGAAAACAAGATAAAGACAAAGCAGAAGAGGTCAATTACGATCAATCAAAAGATAAAAACAAATAAGAAAGGTCAAAGAATACAGGTCATAGAAGATAAAGACAAAAAAGGAAAAGGTCAAAAGGCACACATAATATAAAGACCAAAAAGAAAAAAAGGTAAAAGAATAAGACAAAAAGAAGATACAAACAATGAAGCAAGACAAAACAGACGAAGGCAAAGATGATAAATACAAAGAAGGAAAAGTCATAGAAGACAATCATTGAGATTAAGACAAAAAAGACAAAATGTGCGAAAACGATGATGGAACGAAAAGACAACAATGCAGCAAACACAATTAAGGGGGGTCATCTTCTTTTTTTCTCTTTCTCTCTATTTCTCTCTTTCTCTGGCTTGTATCCATTCAGCCCGATTCAGCCAACTGTTTTAAGAAGTTTATCCCCATTCAGGTGTCGATTTCTTCCTGGCGAGCGATAGCAAGCCAGCATTGTATGGAGAAATCCGGCTTCGCCGGAGAAATTTTCTATCGATAATGTACAAATTTAGCTTGCTGTCAAAACAAAAATATATATATGCAGGCTTGCTACCGCTTGCCAGGAAGATATTGACACCTGGATGGGGGTAAACGTCTTAAAACAGTAGGATGAATGGGGCCGAATGAATACAAGCCAAAGAGAGAGGGAGAGAGAGAGAAAAAAAAACGAGGTGGGCCCCCTTAAGAGAAGTCAAACCCTCATAGTAATTATTGACGTGTATGCAACCTTTCAGTACTGTATGATCACTGATTTTACGAGTGTGTTGCCATACGTTTTACTACTTTTTGTATCTACAGTATCTCCTTGGAATGGAACACCAGGTCATGACATACTTGTAACTACTAGTATACCTTATATCACCGTGGCAAACTAACTCTAACTCTCTCTCTCTCTCTCTCTATCTCTCTCTCTCACACTGATTAACATAATTATGCTCCAATAATATTTTCCCGGTCACTGCTCGTTTAAGGGGGTAGTACTTGTTTTTTGGGCTATATATTTATATATTTAATTATTTTAGAGTCGTCTTGCTAGACCTCCATCAAGCATAGAAAAACACTCCCTATATCCCCTTTCAAGATAAATTTGTCCATTTTTCGGTAGAAACATTTCCCGGCCGAAGGCCGATTCATTCTAAAATTGGAAGCTCGCTATCGCTCGCAAGGAAAAAATAGACATCTAAAGTTAAAGGGCACGATAGATCTTAATATTGAATAAAAAATTAAGCGAAATTTCTCAAAATCGCCGAACTAACGGAACGAACGTCTTAAAACCTCAAAACTAATATGCTAAACATGAAGGAGAAGGGGGACCATAACAAACGAGTATTTCCCCTTAAATACAACAGCTTTCCCATTCAGTTGACAATTAATTTAGGGTTGTCAGGGCTGTTTGAGTTAGAGATACCAACGATGCTCGGGGAATATTAATTACAGTATAAGGTACCTTTTGTGGAAAACTAATTAATAGGTGACAATGGTATTTACCTGGAACTTGGTCTGAGAGAGAGAGAGAGAGAGAGAGAGAGAGAGAGAGAGAGAGAGAGAGAGAGAGCTACATAGAGCTACATAGATACACAGACCACACAGACCTCAAGGTCCTTACTAGGCAGTCTGGCCTTACAAATTATATATATATATATATATATATATATATATATATATATATATATATATATATATATATTGTGACGCATGTCGAGTATGAGCATGCTGTACAGAACGCCCAGTCAGGCCCCACCCTCGCTAGGATCGTCAGGGCAGGAACTTTGGCTGTAGTCTGTGTAGAGTTTCCTAACTCAGTTTATGTGAACCGTTGTACTATAAGTATTATCATTATGTATTTTGTTTTCTTCTAAGTCAACGAGTTCTATTTTATATCATTAGATATAAGTATTGTGTGTGGGACTTATATACAATGATGAGAGAGAGAGTTATGTAACGACGGCCAGTGAGCGCGCCACGAGGTGTGTAGGCCTCACTCCCTCCTCCATCCTCCCTTCCTCCCTCTCAGCGCGTGGGAAGTTCTTTGTCGATCCCAGATTGAGAGAGAATATGACGTCATGATTGCCAGTGGGCGGTCCTTAAGTAGTTTGAGATATGCCGCTAGAGGGCCGAGTATAAAAAGAGAGGTCTCGCCATGCTTTACTCAGAACTCATCAGGCAAAGCGACTTCTCATATCCCTTGCAACTATCCATATTCTTCCGACTGATGTGAACTTTCTCTACTCTCTGAACAGCCTATCTTCTTCTCTTCTCGTCCCTGTTTAACCTCCATGACCCCTTTGGTGCAGATTTAGTCAGCCAAAGTATTATCGCTTGAGTTCTCACGAGATAAGTGCCTGTTAGATAGCCTATTTTTGGAAGGGTTAACTAGAATAGGATTGATTGATGTTTGTTGCACTCGTATATGCATTTCCCTGTGTGCGATTATTCATGTTCCTG
This sequence comes from Lithodes maja, assembly GCA_037953745.1. Classification (NCBI taxonomy): domain Eukaryota; kingdom Metazoa; phylum Arthropoda; class Malacostraca; order Decapoda; family Lithodidae; genus Lithodes; species Lithodes maja. The sequence goes on from JBAKBP010013343.1 coordinate 58,325, forward strand.
TTTTCTGCTGGTTTAGGCAATGCTAGACTGGGATAGGGTTTCTGAGTTGTGATTTCCTATGAGTACTAGGTTGCGGTTGAACCAGTACAATTGCAACGGAGACGTGGAACGCCTAGGTGGTCTTTCTGACTGTGTACCGTGGGAGTTTAGCACTGTTTTGCGAGTGAGGGCTTTTGCCTGTGCCACCCAACACTGTGCTATCTCATTTGCTTGACTTTGAGAGGATCGCCAGGAGAGAACCAGATACTAGTGATCTGGATCTCTCAAGAGAGCATCCCGTCAATTACCGTAATTTGGCCGCACAGTCTTAAGGACCTCGCTAGGCTACGAGCCGCTTGCTCAGCCATTGTCTCTTAACCTTAGATATCCCAGCTAGACTTTGCTCGACCAGCAGATACAGTATAGTATTGAAGCTTCTCCTTATGTATAGTATTGTTTAAGCACTATTGATTTCATGTGTGGCACGCTTAGCTACTTCAGAGATTAGTGGCCCACGAGCACAATCTTAGTAGGCTATTGCCAGTGCATTGTCGGAGTACTTCTTCTTAATGTTTGCCATATCCTATTGCTTATTCTTATAATTCTTCTTATGTCAATTTAAAGCCTTTAATTACCAGTGAGTTATTCATTAAATTGCTGTTCAAAATCCGATACTTACTTCTTATGAGTATTCGAGAAGCATCTAACTTATCAGAAGATTCCTTGCTTGATGCTCGAGGACTATTGTTTAACGTAACGTAATAGTGCCGATCCGAAGTAGAGGGTGGAGGACTTCTTAAGTTCTTAGTTCAAGGGTGGATTACTTCGGCTTCGGCCAACACTATTCTTTAGTGTTGTAGTACTTTCTTCTTTGTTTGATTGTTGACCAGACTAGATAACTCCCGTCTTGCTATTAGTCTGTTGTGTGAAACGCTAGTACCGAGTTCTTGTATACCCCGTTATAGCAGATAGAACTCTGGAGGGTAGTGGCGTTTTTTGTTCGGCTGGCAGTACTCTGGGGTTGGGATCGTGTGTTTCCGTTGTGGCAGCGAGCCATACTCGAGTCCTGTGTAAGAGCCCTAGTGTACCCGAGTGCCCGGTCGTAACAAATGGCGACCTTGCTTAGGATTTTGTGAACAGTATAATTTTTTGCAGAGTTGTACAACATTTGTTTGTTCGTACTTTAGCGTACATATTGAAGAATATTTTTTTTTGTAAGGCAATTAGGAGAGCATTTAAGAGACTCCAGTTAATTTAGTAATTAGTGCTTACATAAGGGAGTTTAACACTTTTGTCTCGAGAATTTTTTGTGAACTTCAGTATGTCGTGCCCTAGTACTGACGAGGAGCGAGAGATGCTAAGTGAGGAGGTGCCGTTAGTAACTAGTGAGGAGGATGCTAGACTTTTTGTGAGTAAGCAGTACCACGTGACGGAGGAGAGGCTGACTGGGGTGAATGTTTATGGCTTGCACCTGATAGCCAAGGTTTTGGGTCTATCCAATGTAGGAGGGATGTCCAAGGGGGAGCTGATTTCCTGGGTGTTGCGTGGGCGACATGGGGTTTCGGAGGAGAGGGCGTTTGGGGGGGTTCCTCCCCAGATCCCCTCTCACTCGACTCCCACAGTGCCGTCCACTCAGTTGCCGGAGGTTAGCACTCTCCCACAGAGGGATGAGCATTGGAAGATTGGAGTGCCCTCGGGCGGTGCGTATGGTGGTTCCCCAGTTCTTGCCCCCCCTCCTTCAGTAGTGGCAGCTCCCTCTTCCTGCCTGTCTCCAGATATGATATTTAAACTTGAGCTTGCTAAAATTGAGGCTAGGAGGCAGGAGAATGAGACTAGGAAGCAGGAGATTGAGTCTAGGAAGCAGGAGAAGGAGATTGAGGCTGAGATTAGGAGGCACGAGGCTGAGCTTAGGTACGACTCAGAGAAATATTGTGCTCAAATAGATTTAGATAAGACTCGTGCAGAGTCGACAGGGATTCGGATGGGCCGTGAGGGCCAAGTAAGAGAACAGTCCTTGTCTCACTTAGTCAAATTGGTGCCGGCATTTAGTGAAACTGAAGTCACAGAATTTTTTAATCGTTTTGAGAAGAAGTGTAGGGAGCATAATTGGCCTGAAGAGAAGTGGGCAGCTCTGGTCTCCTCAAGACTTACGGGTAAGGGTCTGAAGGCTTATGATGCACTGCCTTTAGAGTCTTGCATTGACTACCCAGAATTGAAGAGAGCTGTCCTACGGGCATACGAGTTGCAACCAGAAACATATCGATTGAAGTTTCGGGGTGTTACAAAGACTAGGGAGGCGACCTTTCTTGAACATGCCCGGGACTTAAAAGATGCACTTACAAACTGGACACGTTCTGAGAAAGCTGAGACGGCCGAACAGTTGACTGAGCTGTTTCTGCTCGAGCAGTTTTATAAGTGTACAGGTGCAGAAATGACTTTAACTATTAAAGAAAAGAATCCAAAAACTCTACAGGAGGCAGCTGAGATGGCTGACCTCCGGCTATCATTAATTCGTGGGTGCGGGTCTGCCCAGCGTAGTGAGGCAGGTAACAAGGGGCGTGACGCCCCACCCCCCCGAGTTAGTAATATATCTTATGCAAACAAGTACAAGAGTTATGATACCAAGACTGACCACAAGACTAGCACCGTCCCATTTAAGAAGGGGCCGGGCCCTTCCCAGTACCAAGGGAAGCCCAAAGGGGAGTTAGAGTGTTATCAATGTCATAAAAAGGGGCACTTTGCAAGAGTCTGTCCTAGCAAACCACCTACAGCAGCTGTGTCTTTGGCCTGCAACATTGGTGTGTCTCTGAAGCCTTCTGAGTTTGCCCGGGGCAGTTCGTCAGAGGCTGAGGCACAGCCAATGCAGAAGCACCTGGGAGGCTCGAACCCTGCTCAGGATGTTTTTTGCGACCATAGAGGACGGGGTTGCGTGATGTGGGCGGGGCGCAAGCATGGAGTAGAGGTCTTGCGTGATACAGGTGCTTCCCAGACTTTGATGAAAAACTTGACTGGCTACCCTATAAATGCGGCTCGGGTGGTGGTGGTGCAGGGTATTAATGCAACTCGGTCATACCCGCTGGTGCGGTTGGAGTTGGAGGTGGATGGTGTGGCACGTGAATTGGATGTTGGGATTGTGGAGAAACTGCCAGTGGAGGGCGTCGACCTTCTTCTCGGCAACGACTTTGCAATGCCCGCTTCTGAGGTTCTACCCTTAGTCGTTGCCGAGAGGCCGGCCGACGTGAGTAGGGAAGAGCGAGAGTGGGTCGAGCGGTGCCAGGCACAACCCATGGCGTGTGCTGTCACCCGAGCTCGGGCAGCTAAAGTGTCACAGCCTAGTCCTCCGTCTTCAGACCAGCAGAGGAACGATCAACAGGAGGAGGCTAAAGCTGGAGTTGGTTTTAAGAGTTTTGACTCGGCGGCTCTCCTGGGTGATTCAGTATTAGCACCATTACTTAGTTCTGGAGTAGCCCCTGGGCCTGTCATCGAGAGTGACGAGGCTGGGCATGACGAGTCTCCACGACAGCAACGTTATGAACATCGAGAGAGACAGAGGGAGCAGCTCAGTATCGGGGAGGGTCATGCATTGCTCCGGGAGCAGTTAGATCGCTTGGCACCCTCAGATATACGTCGGTTGCAGCTGGAGGACCCTGAGCTCCAAACGTGTGCTAATGGAGCTGTGGAGCTCGACGAGGACGGTGATGCACAGCCGGGAGATTTTTTTTATTTAGATGGCATCCTGTATCGGCGTTTTCAAGACCCTAACCGTAGCTGGAAGATGGGGTCCGGAGTAGTGGACCAGTTGGTGGTGCCGCGGGAGTGCAGGGATAGCCTACTGAGTTTGGCGCATGACACACCGCTGGCAGGACATTTGGGGGTAAGAAAAACGGTGGCGGCTTTGGGGAAGTTGTTTTGGTGGCCGGGGATGAAGTCTCATGTGCAGTCATGGATAAACTCATGTGATATTTGTCAACGGGTCGGGAAACCAAACCAAGTTATTCCTAAAGCTCCGTTGCACCCTATTCCTGTAATTGGGCCACCTTTTAGTAAGATTGTTGTTGACATGGTTGGTCCCCTCCCTCCCACAAAGGCTGGTAATAAATTTTTGTTAACCATCATGGATGTTGCCACTAGATACCCCGATGCATACCCCATGAAAAACGGCATGGCTAAGACGGTAGTCAGTAACTTGTTGTGGTACTTTTCAAGGTACGGGTACCCGGAGGAGATTCAGTCTGATCAGGGGTCCAATTTCACCTCCAATCTCTTTAAGCAAACAATGCAACAGCATGGAATACGGGCGGTGGTATCGTCAGCGTATCACCCTGAGAGCCAAGGGGTGCTTGAGCGGTGGCATGCCACCCTTAAAAGCATGCTCAGGTGTTATTGTGCTGATAACGGAAGAGATTGGGATCTTGGATTGCCGTATGTACTGTTTGCTGCTCGGGAAGTGCCTGGTGAGAGCCTGGGATTTAGTCCAAACGAGCTGATTTTTGGACACCGAGTCAGGGGCCCCCTTAATATGCTGCGGGAAATTTGGGAAGGAACTGTGCCGCCTTGTTCCTTGTTGAAGTATGTGTTTGAAAGCCGTGAGCGCATGCTTAAGAGTCTGGAGATGGCAGGTCGGAATTTAACAGGGTCACAAGCTTTAATGAAGGACAGGTATGATCGCAAAGTGAAGCTCCGGGAGTTCATTGTGGGACAGGAGGTGTTGATTTTGTTGCCTTTGGTGGGTAACCCCTTGTCGGCGAAGTATACTGGACCCTATAAAATTGTGGAGAAAATTTCGGACCTAGATTACCTTGTTGCCACTCCAGACAGGAGGAAGAAGAATCAGTTATGTCACGTGAACCTGATAAAAGAGTATGTGAGGCGCCCCTCTGAGCCTCTCACTGTCCCTGTGTTGGCTTGTTGCGGCCGTGGTGGAGAAGGAGAGGGGGACAGTCAAGCTTCAGAGGAGGATAGCTGGGATCACCATGTTTCAGCGGATCAGTGGGCGGGGAACTCGAGCCTAAGGGCTGACGAGGCTATAGCCCATTTGCCTGAGCCGCAATTTGAAGCTATCCGTCAGTTGCTCGGTTTATACCCCACTGTATTCGCTGAACATCCAGGCCTCACTACTCAGGCTATGCATGATGTTGACGTGG